>OY804587.1:69174750-69416173 GCA_963680875.1 Bathymodiolus brooksi
TGTGACTGTCCCAAAACAGGTCCTGTCCTCCATCTCCATATGTCATGAACTTTTTGTATTCAATGATATGATGTTATAGATTGTTGTTCGTTTTGTTGATATTGGTGAATGTTGAGTATCACTGTATAATAGTTATAATGTTGAGTATCACTGTATAATATTTATAATGTTGAGTATCACTGTATAATATTTATAATGATGAGTATCACTGTATAATATTTATAATGTTAAGTATCACTGTATAATATTTATAATGATGAGTATCACTGTATAATATTTATAATGTTGAGTATCACTGTATAATATTTATAATGTTGAGTATCACTGCATAATATTTATAATGTTGAGTATCACTGTATAATATTTATAATGTTGAGTATCACTGTATAATATTTATAATGATGAGTATCACTGTATATTATTTATAATGTTGAGTATCACTGTATAATATTTATAATGTTGAGTATCACTGTATATTATTTATAATGATGAGTATCACTGTATATTATTTATAATGTTGAGTATCACTGTATAATATTTATAATGTTGAGTATCACTGTATAATATTTATAATGATGAGTATCACTGTATATTATTTATAATGATGAGTATCACTGTATATTATTTATAATGTTGAGTATCACTGTATAATATTTATAATGTTGAGTATCACTGTATAATATTTATAATGATGAGTATCACTGTATATTATTTATAATGTTGAGTATCACTGTATAATATTTATAATGTTGAGTATCACTGTATAATATTTATAATGATGAGCATCACTGTATATTATTTATAATGTTGAGTATCACTGTATAATATTTATAATGTTGAGTATCACTGTATAATATTTATAATGTTGAGTATCACTGTATAATATTTATAATGATGAGTATCACTGTATATTATTTATAATGTTGAGTATCACTGTATAATATTTATAATGATGAGTATCACTGTATATTATTTATAATGTTGAGTATCACTGTATAATATTTATAATGTTGAGTATCACTGTATATTATTTATAATGTTGAGTATCACTGTATAATATTTATAATGATGAGTATCACTGTATATTATTTATAATGTTGAGTATCACTGTATAATATTTATAATGTTGAGTATCACTGTATAATATTTATAATGATGAGTATCACTGTATATTATTTATAATGTTGAGTATCACTGTATAATATTTATAATGTTGAGTATCACTGTATATTATTTATAATGTTGAGTATCACTGTATAATATTTATAATGATGAGTATCACTGTATATTATTTATAATGTTGAGTATCACTGTATAATATTTATAATGTTGAGTATCACTGTATATTATTTATAATGTTGAGTATCACTGTATAATATTTATAATGTTGAGTATCACTGTATAATATTTATAATGATGAGTATCACTGTATATTATTTATAATGTTGAGTATCACTGTATAATATTTATAATGTTGAGTATCACTGTATAATATTTATAATGATGAGTATCACTGTATATTATTTATAATGTTGAGTATCACTGTATAATATTTATAATGTTGAGTATCACTGTATAATATTTATAATGATGAGTATCACTGTATAATATTTATAATGTTGAGTATCACTGTATAATATTTATAATGTTGAGTATCACTGTATAATATTTATTTTTATAATATTTTACTGTTTTTTGTTTTAAAAACTAACGGACCAACCTTTTGTTTATTTTAAACATCGTTGGTCAGCATTTGCTTTTAAATTGTGTATTTAATTCAAGTGTTCTTGTTAATAATTAAGGGGCCTCCGTGGTCACGATCGTATTTAATTGGATTCACATCTCCCAATGTAATAAGTGACTAACACCACTATAAAGTTTGTGAGTTTTATTCCCGGTCGTAGCGAGGTGCGCTCGATACAGTCTTAGGTATCAATTTCGATGACTAGTTTTCACATGGTACTTATTTTTCTACATTAATGAAACTGACAGCCACGATGTAACTGGAATATTATTGAAAGTGACGATAAACGCCCATAATTAAATCCTTTAAAACAAATTAATTTAAAAATCGTTAAATAGATAATTTTAAAATAATATGATATCCTTGAAACATAATTTTCTATTAAAAAATAAACGCACATTAAACGTATGTACTGTGTCGTCATTTCGGTTAGGGGATTAATACCTAACGTGAACCCCGTGATGAACCTTTTAACGTAGCTATCTATTTTTCATTCAGGTATGAAATAACAAATTATTTTTAATATAATATGAAACAAAAACAGATAAAGAAGATCATTTCAGGGTGGTTGGGTAAATATGTTCACGTGACCATATTTATTGTTAAATTGAACGACCCTTAAACTGACAAATTGTCCGTTAAAAGAATAAACCCTTTCAACATGGTGTGAAAATTATTTTCTGGTAATACATCTTAATTGTATTTTAAGTGTTATATTAAACATCTCTAAACTTAGATGCAGTGTTTAATTTTCCAGATGATTTAAGTCATTCAAAATATTTTTTAGCCCTGTTGCATGACGAGATCTAATAGAGGTACAATGTTGGTGTCCGCTATATGCAAGTGGTTGTATTAAACAGTATTACAATGGGTATTCTTGTTTCATCATATGTTTTGTATAAGTGCATAACATAAGCAGAGAACAAAACACAACATTAAAATAGACCAGATACTTTCGAAGTAGTATATGAAACAACACTATAATTAGTTAATGAAACAACACCCTAATGAGTTAATGAAACAACATTCTATTTAGTTAATGAAACAACACTCTAATGAGCTAATGAAACAACACTAATTAGTTAATGAAACAACACTAATTAGTTAATGAAACAACACTCTAATTAGTTAATGAAACAACGCTAATTAGTTAATGAAACAATACTCTAATTAGTTAATGAAACAACACTAATGAGCTAATGAAACAACACTCTAATTAGTTAATGAAACAACACTCTAATTAGTTAATGAAAAAACACTATAATTAGTTAATGAAACAGCACTCTAATTATTTAATGAAACAACACTAATTAGTTAATAATGAGACAACACTCTAATTAGTTAATGAAACAACACTCCAATGGGTTAATGAAACAACACTCCAATGAGCTAGTTAAGCAACACTCTAATGAGTTAATGAAACAACACTCCAGTGAGTTAGTTAAGCAACACTCTAATTAGTTAATGAAGCAACACCCCAATGAGTTAATGAAACAACACTTCAATGAGTCAATGAAACAACACTATAATGAGATAATGAAACAACACTATAATTAGTTAATGAAACAACACTCTAATGAGATAATGAAACAACATTATAATGAGTTAATGAAACAACACTCTAATGAGATAATGAAACAACACTAATGAGTTAATGAAACAACACTATAATTAGTTAATGAAACAACACTATAATCAGTTAATGAAACAACACTCCAATGAGTTAGTTAAACAACACTCTAATGAGTTAATGAAACAACACTCCAATGAGTTAATGAAACAACACTAATGAGTTAATGAAACAACACTCTAATTAGTTAATGAAACAACACTAATGAGTTAATGAAACAACACTCTAATTAGTTAATGAAACAACAATCAATTCAGTTAATAAAACAACATTCAATTCAGTTAATGAAACAATCTAATTAGTTAACGAAACAACACTCTAATCAGTTAATGAAACAACACTCTAATTAGTTAATGAAACAACACTCTAATTAGGTAATGAAACAACAATCAAATCAGTTAATGAAACACAAATTAAATCAGCTAATGAAACAACACTCGAACTAATCAATGAAACAACAATCAAACTGGTTAATGAAACAATACTCAAATCAGTTAAAGAAAAAACAATTAAATCAGTTAATGAAACAATACTCAAATAGATTAACGAAACAACCCTCAAACTATTTAATGTAATAACGTTACATTAGCTATATTGAGCAGATTTCTCAAGCGAATGAAATAGTAAAAAAAAATCACAAATATTTTGTGGCTAACTGTAAACGGAAAATGTACATATTTATATAAAATTTAACATCTGGAATATGTGATCTCCCTAGAAACGATTATAGTCAAGCTTTAACTGCATTGTCAAAACTTTCTTTAAATTTGCTTTATGGAGGTGTTTTTTTTCTAGGTTGAAATCACAGCAAAGGAATATTTCCTATTCTTCTGGCCATGGGTTGAAAAGACAGGTTCATTAAAGAACTTGTCGGTGACTATTTTATTATCGTGATTTAAAACCTGTTCTACAAACATTTCAGGTGGTGACAATTGCTTTTAAATTCTATTGTATTTAAATGTAAATATTGCAGAGAAAGATTTGTGTTACAACTGTAATCTTTGGTATACATACACAGACTACCTGTAATCCGTCTTCACACGTCCATCTGTCAAAACGAACCATAGGCTGTTGAATCCTATCTGTAAGTATCATTTGTAATATCACACCACAATGTTTGTAGATTGCACTGCACAGCTCCTGCTTAATATGTGAAAATCACTCAATATGTGAAGACGAATGTGAAAACTACTCAATATGTGAAGACGAATGTGAAAACTACTCAATATGTGAAGACGAATATGAAAATTGTTTAATATGTGAAGACGAATGTAAAATTCCACCGGTTGCATTGTTCATTAGTATACGTTGTATATAAAAATGGGAAAAACGCAAAAGTTTGTTTGTTTGTAATTTTTGCATTAGTCTTTTTTTTTCTTTGGGGGGGGGGGGTTCTTTTTTCTTCACTTTATTTTGTTTCTTTTATTGATGATTTGCTAAAAATATAAATAATGAACTTGTCCACATTTACTTCACTGGGAGACCGCATCAGTGGTGTAATGGTTAGCGCGCTAGCCTTCATTGTGGTCGCTCGTGGCTTCGAGTCCCGGTCAGGTCAAACAAAAGACTATAAGAAGAGTGAAAATACCAAAGGTGTAATCAGAATCCGTATATCGAAGAAGAACAGACAACACAATGACCAAAAGAAAAAGTACACAGGGACAAACTACGAGCTACAATACATACACATAAAACTAAAGATCGAGTAGCACGAACCCCACTAAAACCGGAGGTGACCTCATGTGCTCCGGAAGTGTAAACAGTTCCTGCTCCACTAGTGGCACCCGTCGTGTTAATTTAGTTACAAAGCCGGTGATAAGTCATGAATGAGGAAAGGACCGAGAAGTGTTTACGACAAGTAGAACATATCCGTGGTCATTTGTGACACAGATATTCCATAACGGTCAACCAGGTCATGGCGGCAACCGCAAAACTTTCGAAGTGATGACTTCAACTTAACCGAGAGGAATCATTGGTTCAGTAGCTTCCTTGTTAGCAGCAACCCTCTATCAAGGAAATTCTGATAGGAACAACAAGCTCTGGAATATCGTATCAACTGAGAGATACATACTCCATATGCAGGTGCTGCTGGAATGTTGCTACATATAAATGGAAAGTTCACAATGGGAAAATTGAAATCATCTCTTTTGTCGTAAAGTTTCGTTCTAAACCACCCCTCACTGTCTATTTCGAGGTGTAGTTCAAGGTATGAAGCAGACCTATCTGTATATGTGGTATCCTTTATTTCAAGCTCAATGGTATAGATGCGATCAAAGAAATCATCAAACCTAGGATTATTTAGTGAAAGTACATTAACTATTTAGCGGAACGTGAAATTAAAGGATCGGGCTAGCTTCTTTTCGTTTCTTGTTGCTTCCCCGCTAAGCACTCATTATTTAGGAAAGTAAGAGCAAAGAATGGTTGGCTCGGAATCAGGATAATGTGTCAGTGTGGCGACATGTCTATCCGCGAACTGTTGTTTCTGTGAGCTAGCAGCTTTTAAAAAAGTAATGTAAGTGTATTGGTGTAATACAAAGCGGGCATCATCAGCATCTCATCGAATGATATAGCTGGTAAAACACATGTGGTGTTAAACAACAATCACTCATTCACCCACTGTTAGGGATTTGAAGATATTTCTTCATTACTGATTAAACATATGATATAATCTTCAGCTTGTTGAAGGCGGTCAGTATTTGGTAGAAGTAGAAATTCTTGACGAGCTTTAGTGTTTAGAAACAAACGATGTTTTCTTGGATAACGTTGAAACGTGGATGTCCTACGGCATTTCTTGATCGCCAAAATGAACAATCACCTCTCACCTCAACAAATTGAAAATAAAAAAGACATACACGATAAGACGTCGTTCAACAATTTATCTATGTAATGAGTTTCTTTTTTCATTTGAAATTGTTTAAAAAAAAGTTTAAAACTCTGAACTAAAAATAAGCATAATACACCACCAGTACGATACAAATGTTTTTAATGACATGTTTTAAGTAAAATAATCTTTTAGCAAAATATTTTTATATTTAAATGTATTTATCATTTTTATTTTCTAAACACTCAATGTATTAGATTAAGTGATAGAATGATACGGAAACATTTTACCCGTATTTGTTTAGCAATTATATAATTAGAATTATTTAAGACAAGAAGTAATCGAGAGGAATGTGAAATGCTTCGGTTAAGTTGAATCAATAAGGGCAATAACAAAATTACCGAACTCCGAACAATCTAACTAAGGGAAAGTCAAAACTCATAAATATATAAACAGACAAAATCAGTCAACAATAACCGGAAAACTGTGAAAACCGTAATGACCCTGACTTGGTACAGGCATTTCTAAAGAAATGGTGGGTTGAATCAGATTTTAAAGCGCCAAACCTCCCCCTTTCATTACGGCTCAAAGTTTCCGGCTGTCACTATAATAGTATTTAATCAATAACTATAGGCAGAGTTCTATTGTTTGCATGTATGTTATGCTGCCAAAATAAAATGCTATTTGAACTTTTTGGCGTTAAACAACAATCAATCACTCACTCACTCAATCCGAAAATTTGCGACTAAATTTGATTTACAAAGCATTTCATGATTTATAGGATTGGTATCTGATAGCAGTGTCTATCACCCGTCACTATAACGTTTTGTTCAACGATTCTATGTTAGCAGAATACATAGCAACCAGAATTTGGGTTATTCCAACAGTATGATGTTACGACGTACAGCGCCGTCTCAAAAGTATTCGCGAAAACAAGATGGCGGACGTCAACGAGTTTGAGTTATTGCTCTTTGCACCATTAAAATACACTAGGTAAAAATGAAAAAGTTACCTTAATATTTTGTGAGGTAACCCTTCGACCGTATAACTGCCAGAATCCTGCGTGGAATGGAGGTATACAAGTTCTGAATGTAATCCACAGTAAAGTTCATCCAAATATCCTGAATGGCAGTAAACAGTTCTTGAAGAGTATTTATGTTTCCTGCTGAATTTTGTAACGATCTCTTGATGCGAAGCCACAAATTTTCAATAATATTTAAGTCCGGAGACTGAGCTGGCCATGTCATGCCATGAATATCATTGTCTCGTTTGAATTCTTCAATTAAGCGGGCCCGATGGACAGGGACATTGTCATCTTGGAAACGATAAGGTTTGTCGGCAAAATGACGGGCTAAAACGGGCCAAAGATGATTATCAAGGATGTCACGATATTTCACAGCATTTATATTACCATCAACCTTACATAAAGTTCCCACACCATACCATGTAATGCACCCCCAGATCATAACAGACACCTTCCTCTGATATGACGGACACATGCACTCGGGGCGGTAAGCCTCATTCGAAGATCTCCACACGTACACACGGTTATTTTGTCCAATAACTATCTGCGATTCATCACTGAATATTACTTGATTCCAGTGTAAATTAACAGTCCATCTCCGTCGTTCCAGACACCAAGAAAGTCGTTTCTTTTTGTTGACCTCTCTGACCACCATTTTCTTACGAACAACACGTCTAAATATTTTGTTTTTGTGTAAATAACGCTGTATAGTCTTTGGGTGGACACGAACAACCCCTCCTTCATTGAAATCATTGGTAATTTCTCTTAAAACCTTGCCACGATTCTTTTTTACCGTCCTCAATAATCTAACCTCACCGCGTCGTGTCACTTTCCTTGGTCGTCCAACTCTGGGAATGTTTTCAACATTACCTGTGCTGTTGTACTTCTTCCAAATTGAACGAATTGTAGATTCAGGTATATGCAACAATTTCACGATCTCACAATTTCTATGCCCTTCCCGTTTCAAATCCACAACCAGTTGTTTCCGATCCTCACTCAATTCCTTTGACTTGCGACCCATCTTGAAAACACGTCTGTTTATTTGTAAACACGTAGCAGACGACCTTAAAATTACGTCACATATTTGGGGAACGTTCAAAAGGGTAGCTCAAGACAGCTTAAAACTATGTAGTTCTTTTTATTACAACGAAAAACATTGGTGACAATTTCAACTCGCACTACCGATCGCAGCCATTTTCTTATTTTCGCGAATACTTATGAGGCAGCACTGTATATTGTTTCAACGTTTTACCTAAGCATGAAAGATAAGCTTGAAGATACCAAAGGGGTAATCAGAAGCAGAAAATAGAAGAAAGGCAGAAAATACAATGTCCAAACGAAAAAAAAAGACAAACCGCAATGGTCCACAAAACACTATATATAAAACTAAAAATGGGCAACACGAACCCAACTTAAAACCGCGGGTTAATTCAGGTGTTCATTAAAATTAAGGAGTTCCTGCATAACTAGTGACACCCGTCGTGTAACTATTACACGACACAAACGCCATTCGGTATGGACGCCTGTATCTATAAATATATGCAATAATCAGAAGTAACAGACCAAATGCGAGTAAAGACGAATCGAAAATCTTTTATTTCTCGGAGATTGAAAGTGGATAAATATTCATTCATCGACGATGTTTTAACATGATTGAACGTGGCGTTGACAACATAGTCTTTCTGGAAGGGTTAGCATGTTACTTTCTCTGTCTGTAAGAATCGCAAAATAAGATTATATGTATTTGTTAGTAATTTCCTGTTTGTTATGATTACCATTTCATTTGTGTTAATAGGAAAAAAGTGATTGTGAAATCTATGTTGGTAGATGATAGAGAAACAACCAACATTGTCTGGCTTCTGTATCTATATACAGTACGACGGCTTAACTCTTAATGGAAAGGCTTCTTTAGACGTTCTTTGACACAACATGTAATGTAACCAGATTCTACATAAATATCATATTAAAATGAGGAGTAAGTATGTTAATTCAAAACAGTACCTAAACACTAAATTAGTATAGGGACAGTCGTGGTCTTAATTGTATGGTAGTTGAATTTACAACTACAAATGGAATCAGTGCCTATCACCACTAACGTTGTGAGTTCGAATCCCACTCAGGCGAGGTGTACTCGATACAACATTATGTGATAAAGTTTGTCAATGACTTGCGGCAGGTCGGTGGTTTTCTCCCAAGTACTCCGGTTGCCGCCACCGATATAACTGACCACCACGATATAACTAAAATTTGGTTGAAAGTGGCGTTAAACATCATAACCCCTAATTTACTATAGATATATGAAACTATGCAGCTCGTATGCCATAGTTAATATCATTTCTGAGTTACGGATTGTTGTAGTGTGCAGGTCGTTGTTGTTTACTTCAAGTAAGTATATTTTCACAGCGAGTGCATGTTACCTTTTAGTGAATTGATGATAGTATTTGTTTTGAAATAGACCAATACGACGTCTTGAATGTTAATAGTGTTTACAGGTTGACATGTCACTCCACTCCTTAATTATTTGTGCTTAGCGAAGAATCAACAAACACCAATGTTATTCTCTATAGTTTAACACGACGTGGGACTGAAACCACACTCGAGGGGCGTATATTGACCATTACACCACGGAGATGGTCCGATTATCTTGTTTATTGATTGATTGTTGTTTAATATCAAACGGGATATATTCACGACGACAGCAAATATACAAACAAAACTCGTATTGATGGTAAATAGATGGCACAGGGATTGGTCCGTGGGTAAAATTCGGATATTTACAGGAAAAAAAAGAGGCAATTATATGCTATGGTTGGAACATTATGCATTGAGTGAGTGATCGTTGTTTAGTTCATTGTCGGGCATTCTCCTGCTTCTGAGCCACCTAGTCTTTACTATTTCTTCTTATTTCTGCGTGTTTAGCGGAGAAACAAAAAATGCCACTTTTGTTTGTCATTGGTTTTACCTAATCAGGGCCTGAGAGCACGCTAACCATTACATCATCGATGCGGTTCACGACCTATTAGACCGAACAAATTGTGGCTCACTAAGAGCTCCTGCAAGTTGTTTTTTGCGCATACAGAGTGTAACATTCTCTATACGCGAGACACACATATGTGTCCTTCCCGAAGACATGGTTACATGTATGTAATCGTCAAACAAAACTGGTGGACGTCCCTTTCGGAAGGACTGTACCTTAGAGCAGAAACACATATTCTAGTTCTATACCCCTTGGATGTCCTCGGAGATGTGAGTTGTCTGAAGTAATATTTTATTTAATACATATACATCATGCCGTTGTAAACCTAAATATGGTGACGACAAACACTTTTTATGTGAATGCTGGTTACATTTGTTTGTACATAGAGAAACTACATTTTTGTACATATAGAGATATGTATTCAATCGCACGGTTAAACGTTTATATGTGCACATGAGCAATCGTCACTCACTTTGGCCCGAATGTTATAAAAAGTATAAATTTGCTGATAGTTGTCAATTTTATTGTTGGAGAAATGTATAGTAACCATTGAAAACCGACCCCACTTCGTCGTGGCTGTGATCGTTTGGTAGTTGGATTTACAACTACCTATGCAATCTGTGCCTATCACCACAGGTCGGTGGTTTTCTCCGAGTCCTCCGGTTTCCGCCACCAATAAAGCTGACCGCCCCGATATAGCTGAAATATTGTGGAATGTGGCGTTATTTAGGCACCATAAAATGAACAAACTTATCTCCTGTAAGAGTTTGACATGTGATCATTAATGTATGATTATACAATTAATTTTTTTTTGCAGGTAAAAACAATGGTAGTCATCAGAGGTGTAACAGGCTAACAATACTGTGTCTTATTTCAATGATAGTAGTTATTTCTATAATGAAATTATTGGATAAAAATACATCTAGTTATGTGATATCAAATAATATTGAGTATGAATATAGTGCCATGCCATCTGTTAACAGCATTCATGCTACTACCACTACAAATATAACTAGATCACGTGGAAGAAATTATTCATATGTAATATCGAACACTTCTGAGGTTCCTTTGGAAATTACAAAAAGTGGGCGGACGGTGGATATATTCAACACATCAATAGACCCTTCAACAGCAACAGACAGTAATCAGTCCATGGAGAAACCAGCAAACTTTCTGGTAGATACGCCATCTTGTAAAATACCTAATATAGATCCTTTTGATCCAATAGTTCTTCCATTCTTAATAGACGTTAAAGATATAAAATGTGCAGTTAAGTATGATATTGTGTACACAAAGGGGTATAATGTATTCATTAACTGGACGGAAGTGGAAAACTCTCCTTTGAAGGGTATATTGCAATATTGTCGGTACGATGTAATATGGCGTCCGAAAAATGAACGACACAACCATGATTTTTATAAGTATCTAAAAGGTAAAGTTAACTTTTATTCATTTATTACAGTAAAAGAGGACTATATTCGGGTGCAGTGTTTTTCAGCAAACGAGTCAGTTGTCTACTCGAACTTCTTTTCTTTCATACACGATGACGTAATTCCCAACAACAATAGCAACGATGATACATTCAACAAACACCAGAAGACAGTTGACGAAACTCTCAGTGTTCTTATGATAGGTATAGATTCAGTTTCCCGGTTGAATATGATTCGTAATATGAATAGAACGCGGTCGGTGTTATTGCAGGACATGAATGCCATTGAACTCCTAGGATATACCAAAGTAGGAGAAAACACAATCTTAAACCTTATTCCAATGCTATCGGGACAATTTGTTAAAGAATTACCATATAATTTTTCACGACCTACGTCGTATGACTCATACAATTTTATTTGGAATGATTTTAAGAGAGCTGGTTATAAAACTTTTTACACAGAAGATCAACCTGAACTAGCTACGTTTGATTACTATAAGAAGGGATTTCAATATATCCCCACAGACGTGTATAATCGCCATTTTACTGTTGCCATGGACGATTCACCGGAAATCTGGAATACGAATCACATGTGTATTCATGCTAGACCGGAAGTGCTGGTTCATTTACAACACATACGTCAGTTCGTTAATATTTATCAAAGACAACCATATTTTGCATTAAATTTTATGACTAGAATAACACACGACTATATGGAAAATGTAAAAATGTTAGACGATATGTATGCAGACCTTTTCGTCAGCTTAAACAAAAATAATCTTCTCAACAATACAGTTGTAATTTTTTTTAGTGATCATGGAATTCGTTTTGGAGATTTCAGAGAAACGACCATGGGCAACCTAGAGGAACGCCTTCCATTTATGTTTTTGATATTTCCCCAGTGGCTTCAACAAACATATCCATATATTAAAGGTAACTTACAGACGAATAGACACCGTCTAACAACACCATTTGACGTCTATGGTACACTGGTTGATATTCTGAATTTTAAAGCTGATCATAAAGACATATCACATTTAAAACGAGGCAGCAGTTTACTACAAGAAATTCAGTACAATCGAACATGTGAAGATGCCTCGATTACTCCGCACTGGTGCATGTGCTACCAACAACAAAATGTGAGTGTATCTAATAAAGCTGTTGTGAGGTTAGCTGAATATCTAACAACGTACATTAACGATCTGCTAACCGATGTACTCGATAAATGTGAACATCTAAAGTTAGTGGACATTAAGTCTGCATTACGTCTTAATTCTGCTCAAAGTCGAGAAAACAAGAAAAAAGCTAAGAAACATCAAACATTATATACAGAATATCGTTTAACTATTAAAACATCTCCTGGCAACGCGGTATTTGAAGGAACGCTAGGAATTAATTTAAAAGAGAAGGATATCCGTGTTGTAGGTGATATCAGTAGGATAAATCTGTACGGAAACCAGTCACATTGTGTTAATAACTCAATACTGAAAAACTATTGTTATTGTAAGATTCAGGAATGATTAATTCTCTGCATAGCATTTTCGATAAATGAAACCAGTCCGTACTGTATATAGTATGATCGATATGTGAAACCAGCCCGTACTCTGATAAGAGGGGTTGATAAATAAAAGCAGTTCGTACTCTGCATAGAGTGGTCTACAAATGAATTCAGTCCGTATTCTTTATAGGGCTGTCCATAAATGAAGCCAATCCGAACTCTGCATAGGAGGTCTACAAATGAAACCAGTTCGTACTATGCATAGGGCTGTCGATAAATGAAGCCAATCCGAACTCTGCATAGGTCTACAAATGAAACCAGTCCGTACTGTTAGTTAATGTGGTGCCGCCTTACTAATTAAAGGACATATTTAATTTGAAGCTAACAAAGGTGTTCTTAGAAAGACACCCTAAGTTCCCTTTGGTAGTAATACTAGAGTTATTGCAGTTATTTCAAAGAGGTATATGTGTATACGTTTATGCTAAACTAAAAAGCCTGTACAAAGATTTTTGATTTTGAAAATTGAATAATCAGGAACAGAAGTACACGAGAAGTAAACATGGTCGATGAAGCTGACAAAATGTTGATAGTGGCTACAACAAACTTTCTTGCAGTTTTAAATTCAAACAGTTAACGCATTTAGTATGACTTCCGGTGTGTCGTTGATGCGAAAGTGTCTATAAGGTTATTTGTTTTCTTTTCATATTACAAGTGTTGTGTAATGCTAGACACGTGACTACAATGCATCGTCAGACATCGGCACTTTTGTCACGTTGATTTGTTTGTTTGTTGTTTTTTTTTATATTAGAACCTTGTTTGCAAGAAATGTATGCTAATAATATATTTTCAATCTTGTGTTTATCTCCTATCGTGTTTAATTTTATGGTTGATTAACAGTCGTGTGGAGAGTATTTACTGAAAATTAAAATAAAAACGTAGATTTCTAATTGAGTGCACATAATGTATTTCTGGAATAACCTTCACCAAGTACGCTAAGAAGCGAAAGATTGGACAGCCAAATAATTTTAAATTTGTGGCAGCACAAACCCCAAAGGACCTAAACCAGATAGCAAAAATCGGCTAAGGTAACTAAATCTGAAAATACATCCAACGCATCTTCAAGTGCTGTAATTTCAGTAATTCACGTAGAACAGAAGAATTATTATAATATTACAGTTTAGTGATTAACAATACAGTATCATTGTATAAATAAACAAAACAATAACTCTAATGAAACAAAATATAGCCTCACCGGACGCAATTACTAACGGACAAAATTACGAACGAAATAAAATCGATGTCCCCTATTTGTTCCTTCAAAACATGAATTAAAAAAATGTTTTTATAAATAGATACCCCGCTAAATTACTCGTGTTTTGGGAGAAAATTATTCATGCGCAGTTGTTGAATGTTGCAGACGACGGGTTTTCATATTTGTAAACAGAAAACGATCGACAATTGCACTTGGAATCTATCGCTAAAATTCATTGAGGTACGTATCTTTTGTTATCTTATGCCTGTAATTGGAAAGAATATGATCTCCTGATTCTATGCATATGTAGAACATAGTGAAATTAAAACAAAAACCGTCAATATAAATTATAATACATTTTCCTTATCTTGATCTCTCCCAAAATGTCAAAATCCGTGTTACCTTATTCATTGAAGAGTTCAAGGAATTCCGAATGTAAACTGGCACACATTTATGGTGTGAATAAAGGAAAGATTTCCATGTCATATGTAATATATACGAAAAGATGGAGGTTAAACACTGCCTATCTTCAAATCTTTCCTTTACGTATGATAGGAAATAATGACAGTCTTTTCGTCTGCAAAACAACATGTATGTATTTGTGAAATTTTGATGGTTTTGCACCAAATAACATAATAAAAAGATATGTGAACGTAAATGAATGAATGCTCTTTCAATTTAACAGTTGTTAACAAATAATTTACACTAGAAAGGTTTTTATTATGTCGTTCGAAATTGTGTCCGGATCTAGGTCACATAGTGACTAAAACGGGGTCGTGAAAATCTGTTTAAAACCTGTAACAATGCATTGAATAATATATGGGCTATGATTCAAAAGGAATATTGGTGTTAAATCTGAAATATGAACATGTAATCAGCTTCATCAGTTTGGTCAAATTTATCATCAAATGTAAATATCATCGAAATTGTTCTTAATTGCGTCCGATGAGGCTCCACCCCCCACCCCCCCACCCTATATATTAAAAAGAAGGTGAAAATGAAGAACAAAAAATACCACAGCGTTGGAACTACTGCAAAATCCCATCAACATAGTAGAAACAGGTGCAAAATCCCATCAACATAGTAGAAACAGGTGCAAAATCCCATCAACATAGTAGAAATAGGTGCAAAATCCAATCAACATAGTAGAAACAGGTGCAAAATTCCATCAACATAGTAGAAACAGGTGCAAAATCCCATAAACATAGTAGAAACAGGTGCAAAATCCCATCAACATAGTAGAAATAGGTGCAAAATCCCATCAACATAGTAGAAACAGGTGCAAAATCCAATCAACATAGTAGAAATACATGTAGGTGCAAAATCCCATCAACATAGTAGAAACAGGTGCAAAATCCAATCAACATAGTAGAAATACATGTAGGTGCAAAATCTCATCAACATAGTAGAAACAGGTGCAAAATCCAATCAACATAGTAGAAACAGGTGCAAAATCTCATCAACATAGTAGAAATAGGTGCAAAATCCCATCAACATAGTAGAAATAGGTGCAAAATCTCATCAACATAGTAGAAACAGGTGCAAAATCCCATCAACATAGTAGAAATAGGTGCAAAATCCAATCAACATAGTAGAAACAGGTGCAAAATCTCATCAACATAGTAGAAACAGGTGCAAAATCCAATCAACATAGTAGAAATAGGTGCAAAATCCAATCAACATAGTAGAAACAGGTGCAAAATCCCATCAACATAGTAGAAATAGGTGCAAAATCCCATCAACATAGTAGAAACAGGTGCAAAATCCCATCAACATAGTAGAAACAGGTGCAAAATCTCATCAACATAGTAGAAACAGATATCCCTAACACGCATATAATATATGCGATCGCTCATTTTCCTGCCTTGGACTTGGTACAGGTACTTCAATAAAAAAAAATGGCGGCGAGGTCAATCTAGTTTTATGGGCCCAAACCTTCCTTCTTATTGAAATGCTGCGGTCGTGGCAGTGTTTACAACATGTGAGTAAAATGTCAACGTTCACAAAACTGATTGAACAGCGTAAAGAAGGCAGAGTCCTAATCTTGAACTTTATACATAATTTAATCTTCGTAAAACAGAATTGTCATATGTATAATAATAGTTCCATTAACCGAACTGATGGTTTCAAACAGCATGTAACAGTTCCATTAAAGAGAGATTATGGCCTCATGTAAATACTAGATAGTACGAAAGACCATCGTAAAACATAATACGGAAACAATATATAGTCAACTTTAAACCAAAATATAATTGCCAATACCATCTATCGTCATCTGTACGCAAGTTTACTACCCCCAACCCCCCAAAAAAAATAAACAGTAGAGGTGGTATTGTAAAAACAAGTCTTCCTTTGTTGTGTTTTAATTTGAATACCCCCAATACACAAACTTTTAGAACAAACATCGTGGCAATGTTTGTCGTGTGTCCAGGTATAAAGGAACCGTCGTGGTCGTAATCGTACTGTATGGTAGTTGGACTTGCATCTACCTGTGTGCAATCAGTAGATGTGAGTTCGAATCCCACTCGAGATGCGTACTCGATTCAACAATATGTGATAAAGTTTGTCAGTGACTTGAACAGGTCGGTGGTTTTCTCTGGGTACTCCGGTTTCCTCCAATAAAACTGACTGCCACGATATGACTGAAATATTGTTGAAATGGCGTTAAATACCATAACCCTCTCCTCACCCTAATCTGTAATATTTTAACGATTCTCCTTATTTACGTGAATTGCTGAAATTACCGCACTTGACGATCCGTTTGTTGTTAACCCAGGTATTAATGTTTTCTGTAACTGACAATTGTACTGGTAATTTGCATGATACATTTTTTACCCATCTTTGAGCCTAATTTGTACTCAAAGAAAGTTATACTCTACTTTTCCTGTGTTTACACAATGATACTGGAACGATTTTCCATCAAATATTGAATTTCAAACGAGATGCTCATTGATATGGGTGATTTTCAAGTTGCACGGATTATTTTTCTCCACATTTACAAAGACTTGCTACCCTCAATACTAAGTTCAGACACTCTCTCTTATATAAACCGTTCATTTCCTAGACAATTCATGTATTTCGTGAGCCCCTTCCATCCACAATTATGTAAATGAGATTGTTTCTTTGGTATCATCAGATACGACGTCGTCGTGGTCATTTCTTGTTCTCACGATGCATCACTGATGTATAGAAATGGGGTAAAACCCGCCGCCGATATGTGTGTCCGGTAGCTGTGTGGGAGGAATCGACCACACAAATCGACAATCTTAGGATAATGCGGAACATGAGTGCCTAGTGTTTGTAGAAGGCTTCGTGTGTGTTAAGGACAACATATAACTCCTGTTAAGCAACAGTTTATTATGAGTAGTCGTTAGCAGCCCGTTACAAGGCATATTTTCTCCAATCTATTTATAATCGCCACGTTTTTATTCTCGCAATCAAGACATCCGTCCATAGTCCCATCCCTGTGCCATCTTTATTTATGAACTTGTTTTCGTCAATATAGTAGTGATATAATGCCCATGGTTATTTTTATTGATAGGAAACCAGAGAAAATGACCGATTTGTCTCAAATATAGCTCGGTGGTATGGCTAAAAATAATATTGAAAGAGATGATAAATACCCTTTTACCCCAGGAACTGCATCGGTGGTGTAATGGCTAGCGTAGATCGTGGGTTCGAGCCCCGATTGGGTCAAACCAAAGACTATAAAATTTGTATTTGTTGCTTCTTCGCTAAGCACGCAGCAGTAAGAAGAAAAACAAAGACGGGTTGGCTCGGAATCAGGATAATGTGTCCGAGTGGGGCGACATGTCTACCCGCGGACTGCTGTTTCAGTGAGCTAGCACTATGAAAATCCAGCTAAGCTTGTTGGTCTGGTACAAACTCACTCTTAACCTTGTCATCATTAAGCAAAGAATTTTGCAAGACTGTTCCACAATGTCTCTTTATAATATTATTACGTTCAGTTTTAGCTTCATAAAACCCAAATATTATATATATATGTAGCTCTATAGAGAATACTTTTTTTTTTTTTTTTTTATCATTTTCTACTTGATTTGTGTTTTTGTTGCTTTCTATTCGTTTTAAATTGGGAAAGATACCAAACATAAAATCTGTGTATATTTCAAACAAGAGATATAAGCCCTAAAAATTGCTAGGAAATTTCTATTTTTTAAAATAAACAATAGTACAGCCATACTGACGGCTGAAATATTACAAATTTAAATTGGGGGAAATCTGTGTACGTATTGACCGAACAGAACAGAAATTGCTTTATAACGCGCCACACAATCTATTCCGGTTACTTGCCCTTGACCAAATAACCGAATATCCTTAATAGCACTCGCTAATCAATATAGCCGGAGATAAACAAAATTCGTGAATCACAATATGTTTGCCAGTTATGATGTAATATTCGTTGTCAAATCATTTTAGTATTTTTAGTGTGGACAAAGGTGAAACGCGTATTTGTTTGTTTTTACAGTTTTGGAAGTTTACCTGACATTAAGGTATTAGGTTATCAAATAAACAAAATACTTCTAATCACATTGCTCTTAATATATTCATAATTTACTTAGTTTACATTTCGTCCAAAATATAAATTATTAACTTAAGAAAGACAACTCTTGTTTTCTCCAACATTAATATTCCTTTCAAATGGACGAAGAAGTAGGATACCGATAAAAAAGAAAGATTTGATATCTAGATTCTTCTTTCTCAATTAATCACTACTTGTTGACATTTCATAATGAACAAACATTAAACAAAAATGTCAGCTTTCATATCTACTCACTATATTACACAAAAGTGCACAATGTCGCATGAAATAGGAGTAACTGATGTGGTCAGATGACAATTAATTCCAAATTAGAGAGTTTGCTACCATTATTTTAAACCAGTGTACGACCATACTTTTATGTCGTACAATATGTTGGTTTTGGGGGCGGTTTCCAACAACACACGAGTACTAAAATTTTAAAGTTTTAAAATTATTGTACACAAGGCTTGAAAAGGGAAATTGTTATTATTGCAATTTTCGACAAATTAAAGATAATTTGCTATCCAAAAACCTACAGGATACAACAAAATATGTGATTAAAATTGAATAAATAGGTTTTTAATCACAAATTTGGCCTTTGTCTATTATCTAGCTGAGCAGCTCATTTTTTGCTTACCATGCTTTTATGTAGTACAATATGTTGGTTTTGGGGGCGGTTTCCAACAACACACGAGTACTATCTCGTGTTGGTCTTGCGACAGTCATGTGATGGTATGTAAAACGCACTGGATTAGCCCTCGTCTTATCATTAAGTACACCACTCCAAATTTATTTACAGAAAACTTTAACGGTATAGATATCTTGTCGGTATTATATATGATTAGTTCAAGTGTCGCTACAAAAGACGTTTACGATAAATTTATCATAATATTCTGGTCGTTCAAGCTCCTTATATAGTATAGCGTGGTTTTTGTATATCTTGCCCAAATACAAACAGATATCTTTACAAGTGATCAGTAAACACGATACCGTCCATTTACTGTCAGTAATTATAATTCAATGATAATTTTTATACATTATGAAATTCATCAAGTTCAATATATAAGTGTGATCTTATCTTATCAATGTTAGTTGGTTTACTGCTGACCTAAAGTTGTTGTAAGATTCCTACGCAAAATGAATAATTAGACCATTCAGTTTATTAACTCGCCTGACCGAATATCTGTATAAAGTATTGGACAATATGGGAAGACTCTAAAGATCGATATATTCTACAATGGAACTGATTGAAGCTATAACCAAATTTATCCAAGTTAAGAAGAGTTTGAAGATACAAAAGGGGTAATCAGAATCCGTAGATCGAAAAAGTACAGACAACACAATGGCCAACAGAAAAACGAAAAAAGGTCAAACAACGATCTACAAAACATTAACATAAAACTAAAGATCGATCAACACGAATCCTACTAAAAACCGAGGACAATATGGGAAGACACTAAATACCGACAACGTTCTAAATAAAACTGCTTAAATATATAATCAAGAGTATCCAAGTTAACCTATTGTCATTATTGTTTCAATCTCTCTCTCTCTCTCTCTCTCTCCTCTCTCTCTCTCTTTCTCTCTCAGAGCCTTTATATCCGCTCATAGAGACCAGGCATTCTCTCACTGACCGACAGTGAACATCCATTGATAGTTTTCTTTACAGTGACGTGTCTTGTACATTACAATTTGAGATAATATTAATTGAAAACACAAGAAATATGTTTTTAATAAAAAAAATAATAATCTTGAAATCCACTTAGATTTCATCATTATTTTGTTTCCATTCGTTTAGGCCATTTAATATTAATGCTCTCAAATATTTTTCTTACATTATTTGGTTTTCCATTCTTTCTGTTTTGAGCATACCTAATGAAGGTTATTCCAGAAACGCGTCGTGTGGACAAAATTGGATATCTACGTTTTTATTACTATCACTGCTGGTGGACTATTAGTCCCCGAGGGTATCATCAGCTCAGTAGTCAGTGTTTTGACACTGACATGGTTTATTAGATATGTTTATTACTGAAACTTACAGTTCCTTAATGATGTACTTATTAACAAAACGACTTCTTCCCTCGGACATAGATGACTTTAGCCATGGTTGGCCCTTTGGTTTTATTGCTCTCAAATACTTTTAAATAATTTGGCTTATCAAACTTTCGGTTTTGAGCATACCTAATGAATGTTATTCCAGAAACGCGTCGTATGCACTAAATGATATCTACGTTTTTATTCGAACGGGGGTAATTTATAATTGTATTGTAGTTCAATATTTACTACATGATCGAATGCAGGATGAAGTCGGGGGACAAATTTGACATCTGTCTTCACCAGTATCATTGTCATATAGCATATTGTGTCCGGGGAATGACCGGCGGTCTGAAAAGACACACAGGGAGTCCTGACATAAAGGATCAAATCATTTCGTCGTTAGGACTTTGTTTAACAACAATTAGACGTATTGAAGAGTTACAAGGTATCCTGAAGAGATATTATGTTGACCTTCACGGTCAGTATTATATCCCCGGGTCAGAGTCACTGGGGATTATACCCTGACCTTAGATGACCTGTAACCGTTAATATAACTAATTACTTTCTCGTGTTTATATGTTTGTTGTCATGTGATCATATTTGCACACAGTAGTCATTTTTTCTAGAAGCAAGAAAAGTTTCAAGATACAAATGCGGTATTTTTGTTCATAAATGTTTGTGCATTTTTTGTTTATATTATAATTAAGGTCGTGTTTTTTTGATTTGTAGATTAACTTGTTGAAATATATGTTTAATTTATATATATGTACGAGGTTTTATTGAGTTTAGAAATAGGCAGAAAAACGCTAATTGTACGCACCTCGGAGTATTGTTGGTACCAGTAGTGAGGCCGGAAACAAGACGGAATATTAGCTGTAAGAAGAGTTTGAAAATACCAAAGAGGTCATCAGAATCCGTAAATCGAACAGGAGAGACAACACAATGGTCAAAATAAAAAGGACAAAAAAAACAAACGACGATCTACAAAACATACAGGAACCACACTAAAAATCTGGGGTGAACTCATGTGCTCCGGAAGGGTAAGCAATCCCTGCTCCACTAGTGACGCCCGTCGTGTTAATCTAGTTACAGACCCGGTGATAAGTCATGAACGAGGATACGACCGGGAAGTGTTTACGACGAATGTAAAGATGATCTTAAAAACATTTTACGTTTCTAGATTTTAAGAGTGTAGCTAAACTAAAACAACAACAATCGATCTTACGATCAGCTGTTTACGACAACACATCTACCACGATCTAAGGATTACGATCAGCTCTTTACGACAACACATCTACCACGATCTAAGGATTACGATCAGCTCTTTACGACAACACATCTACCACGATCTAAGGATTACGATCAGCTCTTTACGACAACACATCTACCACGATCTAAGGATTACGATCAGCTCTTTACGACAACACATCTACCAC
Organism: Bathymodiolus brooksi; assembly: GCA_963680875.1. NCBI lineage: Eukaryota > Metazoa > Mollusca > Bivalvia > Mytilida > Modiolidae > Bathymodiolus > Bathymodiolus brooksi. The sequence goes on from OY804587.1 coordinate 69,197,139, forward strand.
GATCTAAGGATTACGATCAGCTCTTTACGACAACACATCTACCACGATCTAAGGATTACGATCAGCTCTTTACGACAACACATCTACCACGATCTAAGGATTACGATCAGCTGTTTACGACAACACATCTACCACGATCTAAGGATTACGATCAGCTCTTTACGACAACACATCTACCACGATCTAAGGATTACGATCAGCTCTTTACGACAACACATCTACCACGATCTAAGGATTACGATCAGCTGTTTACGACAACACATCTACCACGATCTAAGGATTACGATCAGCTGTTTACGACAACACATCTACCACGATCTAAGGATTACGGTCAGCTCTTTACGACAACACATCTACCACGATCTAAGGATTACGATCAGCTCTTTACGACAACACATCTACCATGATCTAAAGATTACGATCAGCTCTTTACGACAACACATCTACCACGATCTAAGGATTACGATCAGCTCTTTACGACAACACATCTACCACGATCTAAGGATTACGATCAGCTGTTTACGACAACACATCTACCACGATCTAAGGATTACGATCAGCTGTTTACGACAACACATCTACCACGATCTAAGGATTACGATCAGCTCTTTACGACAACACATCTACCACGATCTAAGGATTACGATCAGCTCTTTACGACAACACATCTACCACGATCTAAGGATTACGATCAGCTGTTTACGACAACACATCTACCACGATCTAAGGATTACGATCAGCTGTTTACGACAACACATCTACCACGATCTAAGGATTACGATCAGCTCTTTACGACAACACATCTACCACGATCTAAAGATTACGATCAGCTCTTTACGACAACACATCTACCACGATCTAAGGATTACGATCAGTTCTTTACGACAACACATCTACCACGATCTAAGGATTACGATCAGCTCTTTACGACAACACATCTACCACGATCTAAGGATTACGATCAGCTCTTTACGACAACACATCTACCACGATCTAAGGATTACGATCAGCTGTTTACGACAACACATCTACCACGATCTAAGGATTACGATCAGCTCTTTACGACAACACATCTACCACGATCTAAGGATTACGATCAGCTCTTTACGACAACACATCTACCACGATCTAAGGATTACGATCAGCTGTTTACGACAACACATCTACCACGATCTAAGGATTACGATCAGCTCTTTACGACAACACATCTACCACGATCTAAGGATTACGATCAGCTCTTTACGACAACACATCTACCACGATCTAAGGATTACGATCAGCTCTTTACGACAACACATCTACCACGATCTAAGGATTACGATCAGCTGTTTACGACAACACATCTACCACGATCTAAGGATTACGGTCAGCTCTTTACGACAACACATCTACCACGATCTAAGGATTACGATCAGCTCTTTACGACAACACATCTACCATGATCTAAAGATTACGATCAGCTCTTTACGACAACACATCTACCACGATCTAAGGATTACGATCAGCTCTTTACGACAACACATCTACCACGATCTAAGGATTACGATCAGCTGTTTACGACAACACATCTACCACGATCTAAGGATTACGATCAGCTGTTTACGACAACACATCTACCACGATCTAAGGATTACGATCAGCTCTTTACGACAACACATCTACCACGATCTAAGGATTACGATCAGCTCTTTACGACAACACATCTACCACGATCTAAGGATTACGATCAGCTGTTTACGACAACACATCTACCACGATCTAAGGATTACGATCAGCTGTTTACGACAACACATCTACCACGATCTAAGGATTACGATCAGCTCTTTACGACAACACATCTACCACGATCTAAGGATTACGATCAGCTGTTTACGACAACACATCTACCACGATCTAAGGATTACGATCAGCTGTTTACGACAACACATCTACCACGATCTAAGGATTACGATCAGCTCTTTACGACAACACATCTACCACGATCTAAGGATTACGATCAGCTCTTTACGACAACACATCTACCACGATCTAAGGATTACGATCAGCTCTTTACGACAACACATCTACCACGATCTAAGGATTACGATCAGCTCTTTACGACAACACATCTACCACGATCTAAGGATTACGATCAGCTCTTTACGACAACACATCTACCACGATCTAAGGATTACGATCAGCTGTTTACGACAACACATCTACCACGATCTAAGGATTACGATCAGCTCTTTACGACAACACATCTACCACGATCTAAGGATTACGATCAGCTCTTTACGACAACACATCTACCACGATCTAAGGATTACGATCAGCTCTTTACGACAACACATCTACCACGATCTAAGGATTACGATCAGCTCTTTACGACAACACATCTACCACGATCTAAGGATTACGATCAGCTGTTTACGACAACACATCTACCACGATCTAAGGATTACGATCAGCTCTTTACGACAACACATCTACCACGATCTAAGGATTACGATCAGCTGTTTACGACAACACATCTACCACGATCTAAGGATTACGATCAGCTCTTTACGACAACACATCTACCACGATCTAAGGATTACGATCAGCTCTTTACGACAACACATCTACCACGATCTAAGGATTACGATCAGCTGTTTACGACAACACATCTACCACGATCTAAAGATTACGATCAGCTCTTTACGACAACACATCTACCACGATCTAAAGATTACGATCAGCTCTTTACGACAACACATCTACCACGATCTAAGGATTACGATCAGCTGTTTACGACAACACATCTACCACGATCTAAGGATTACGATCAGCTCTTTACGACAACACATCTACCACGATCTAAGGATTACGATCAGCTCTTTACGACAACACATCTACCACGATCTAAGGATTACGATCAGCTGTTTACGACAACACATCTACCACGATCTAAGGATTACGATCAGCTCTTTACGACAACACATCTACCACGATCTAAGGATTACGATCAGCTCTTTACGACAACACATCTACCACGATCTAAGGATTACGATCAGCTCTTTACGACAACACATCTACCACGATCTAAGGATTACGATCAGCTCTTTACGACAACACATCTACCACGATCTAAGGATTACGATCAGCTGTTTACGACAACACATCTACCACGATCTAAAGATTACGATCAGCTCTTTACGACAACACATCTACCACGATCTAAAGATTACGATCAGCTCTTTACGACAACACATCTACCACGATCTAAGGATTACGATCAGCTGTTTACGACAACACATCTACCACGATCTAAAGATTACGATCAGCTCTTTACGACAACACATCTACCACGATCTAAGGATTACGATCAGCTCTTTACGACAACACATCTACAACGATCTAAGGATTACGATCAGCTCTTTACGACAACACATCTACCACGATCTAAGGATTACGATCAGCTCTTTACGACAACACATCTACCACGATCTAAGGATGACTCATCAATTGTCCCTTATGAATCTCTTAACTTTTGGGGAACACTTCGAAATATGAAGAACTTTCTGTATTTTCCAACAATTTACACGCGTATCGCAAAGTCTCTTATTTTTCTATAAAATATTAATGTTGATCCTGATTACTCTGAAAACATACGTCATCACTTAGAAGAGTTTGAAGATACTAAAGGGGTAATCAGAATCCGCAAATCGAAGAAGAGCGGACAATACAATTGTTGCCCCCCAAAAAAGACAAAAGGACATGTATTCAATGATGGTACTGTGTTTGTATCTCCAAAATCAAAAGAGACAAAGAAACCGTCAAATACAACTTACAAAATGTTACGAGATACGATCAATCTACTAAGATTCATTAATCGATGAACAAATAATAAGGAATTACAGACTTGACAGAGACAGTAAAGATTTATTTAGAAAAGGATTTGACAATAAAGAAATGTCATTGATTTTAAAAAGATATGAAATGTTTTAAAGCTAAGTACAAATAAGTAAAATGACATTTCTTTATTGTCAAATGAAAAGTTGTTTTACTCATATATTAAGCATATTCATTGGCAATGCATATAAAATGTTTCATATCACCACTGATGTGAATTAGAATCTCGATCAAGGCGAGGTGTATAACATTATGTGATAAAGTTTGTCAGTGACTTGCGACAGGTCGGTGGTTTTCTCTGGGTCCTCTGGTTTCCTCCACCAATAAAACTGACCGCCACGATATAACCCTAGAGGAGACACACTTTATAAGAGTGTTCCTGATTATGATAACAGGTCATTCACCGTTTTTTAAATTCTCATTTATATATGACAAATATAATGCACAAAACACATTTTAATTATTTTGGGTAAACGATGAAATTCATATTTGAGTTGGGTTTTTTTTTCTTTTTTTTTTTTTTTTCAATTATTAAAAAAGGTATAAGAAGGAAAAAAACATAACTATGTCTTATTTCTTTGGTCAGTAGACAATATTTTGATACTTTCCCTCTGATTTACGCGCAAAGTAATTCTGTGCAAATGCAATATGAAAATCAGTGGTGCTCACTAATTTAAATATCTATGTTTTTATTGCCATAAATATTGCAATTTTGCCGTATTTGTAAGTGAAGCTCGGGGTAAAATCCGTCCAAATGCAATACGCCCATCAATTTAAACTATTTTGTGCGTATGTAAATAAACGTTATGAATTAAATTTTCTCTTGATCCAAAGTAATTTCGAATATATCATTGATTATAACAAAAATATTTCTTAAAAAGAAGGAGTAATAATAACAAAATGTGATGCTAACCATAGGTGAATCCAGGGCGTTTTTTTAGCTTAATTATTGACTGGTAAAACGTGTTTTAAAAATTTTCAATTTCGTCCTTGTCAGTTTTCATTTAGCCATGTATTGCATTTTCGTTTTGAAGTCTTTCTTTGTATCTTTTAATTTTTCTTAAAATAATTTTTTTGAAATCCGATTTTTTTTCCAAAAAAAGAATACGACCCCCACTCCCTTTTATGGAAATGTCTGGATCCGTCTCTCCGGACAGCAACTTTAGAATGTCGTTATCAAATTCATTTCATGAAGAGGTGGTCTCTGTGTATATACCTTGTTTTGATGTTGATCATATAAAAGATACGGCTTGTATTTACAAAAGATTTTCAGATACTTAAGGAATAATTCATTCATTATGTTTCTGAAAGGACTAACGTCCATCTGTGTTGATTTAATGATATACCGAGAACGTATGGATCTGTCTGACCCTTGACCCTTATCATGCACACCTTGTGTTATGGCTAACAGTCGTAACTGACCACTCGAATTTGTCAAAATCGATCCGTGTATTATGATAATAAAAAAATGTTTGACCTTATTCCACTTAACTCATATTAAATATTGTTCATACGACATGAAATAGACTGATTTTTTAGTCATCGTTCAAACATATTTTTGGAATCCATGATTTATTAGATATTTTCGATTTCTCTAGAAAATTGTAATAAACTGCTTTTATTTATCTTTTCCATCATATATAAGATATCTCGTGATAAAATAGCGATTACTATAAAACGTTAAACTAAAAGCCACCCTGAGAAAATCACAACACAAGCATTCCTCGTTTTTCATTATCCTCCCTTGTAAGATTCGGTAAAGAAAATAATCGTTCTTTCCTCGTACTATATGAAACTGGAACCGACTGCCATGGTCCATAGTAATGAGTCACTCAGTTGAAGCATTAAAGGCTTCTGTCTCCTCTAGGTCCATAGTTATGAGTCACTCAGATGAAGAATTAAAGGCTTCTGTCTCCTCTAGGTCCATAGTTATAAGTCACTCAGTTGAAGCATCAAAGGCTTATGTCTCCTCTAGGTTCATAGTTATGAGTCCCTCAGTTGAAGCATTAAAGGCTTCTGTCTCCTCTAGGTCCATAGTTATGAGTCACTCAGTTGAAGCATTAAAGGCTTCTGTCTCCTCTAGGTCCATAGCTATGAGTCACTCAGTTGAAGCATTAAAGGCTTCTGTCTCCTCTAGGTCCATAGTTATAAGTCACTCAGTTGAAGCATTAAAGGCTTCTGTCTCCTCTAGGTCCATAGTTATGAGTCACTCGGTTGAAGCATTAAAGGCTTCTGTCTCCTCTAGGTCCATAGTTATGAGCCACTCGGTTGAAGCATTAAAGGCTTCTGTCTCCTCTAGGTCCATAGTTATGAGTCACTCAGTTGAAGAATTAAAGGCTTCTGTCTCCTCTAGGTCCATAGTTATAAGTCACTCGGTTGAAGCATTAAAGGCTTCTGTCTCCTCTAGGTCCATAATTATGAGTCACTCGGTTGTAGAATTAAAGGCTTATGTATCCTCTAGGTCCATAGTTATAAGTCACTCGGTTGAAGCATTAAAGGCTTCTGTCTCCTCTAGGTCCATAATTATGAGTCACTCGGTTGTAGAATTAAAGGCTTCTGTCTCCTCTGGGTCCATAGTTATGAGTCACTCAGTTGAAGCATTAAAGGCTTCTGTCTCCTCTAGGTCCATAGTTATGAGTCACTCAGTTGAAGCATTAAAGGCTTCTGTCTCCTCTAGGTCCATAGCTATGAGTCACTCAGTTGAAGCATTAAAGGCTTCTGTCTCCTCTAGGTCCATAGTTATAAGTCACTCAGTTGAAGCATTAAAGGCTTCTGTCTCCTCTAGGTCCATAGTTATGAGTCACTCGGTTGAAGCATTAAAGGCTTCTGTCTCCTCTAGGTCCATAGTTATGAGCCACTCGGTTGAAGCATTAAAGGCTTCTGTCTCCTCTAGGTCCATAGTTATGAGTCACTCAGTTGAAGAATTAAAGGCTTCTGTCTCCTCTAGGTCCATAGTTATATGTCACTCGGTTGAAGCATTAAAGGCTTCTGTCTCCTCTAGGTCCATAATTATGAGTCACTCGGTTGTAGAATTAAAGGCTTATGTATCCTCTAGGTCCATAGTTATAAGTCACTCGGTTGAAGCATTAAAGGCTTCTGTCTCCTCTAGGTCCATAATTATGAGTCACTCGGTTGTAGAATTAAAGGCTTGTGTATCCTCTGGGTCCATAGTTATGAGTCACTCAGTTGAAGCATTAAAGGCTTCTGTCTCCTCTAGGTCCATAGTTATGTGTCACTCAGTTGAAACATTAAAGGCTTCTGTCTCCTCTAGGTCCATAGTTAGGAGTCACTCAGTTGAAGCATTAAAGGCTTCTGTCTCCTCTAGGTCCATAGTTATGAGTCACTCAGTTGAAGCATTAAAGGCTTCTGTCTCCTCTAGGTCCATATTTATGAGTCACTCAGTTGAAGCATTAAAGGCTTCTGTCTCCTCTAGGTCCATAGTTATGTGTCACTCAGTTGAAACATTAAAGGCTTCTGTCTCCTCTAGGTCCATAGTTAGGAGTCACTCAGTTGAAGCATTAAAGGCTTCTGTCTCCTCTAGGTCCATAGTTATAAGTCACTCAGTTGAAGCATTAAAGGCTTTTGTCTCCTCTAGGTCCATAGTTATGAGTCACTCAGTTGAAGCATTAAAGGCTTCTGTCTCCTCTAGGTCTATAGTTATGAATCACTCGGTTGAAGAATTAAAGGCTTCTGTCTTCTCTAGGTCCATAGTTATGAGTCACTCAGTTGAAGCATTAAAGGCTTCTGTCTCCTCTAGGTCCATAGTTATGAGTCACTCAGTTGAAGCATTAAAGGCTTCTGTCTCCTCTAGGTCCATAGTTATGAGTCACTCAGTTGAAGCATTAAAGGCTTCTGTCTCCTCTAGGTCCATATTTATGAGTCACTCAGTTGAAGCATTAAAGGCTTCTGTCTCCTCTAGGTCCATAGTTATGAGTCACTCAGTTGAAGCATTAAAGGCTTCTGTCTCCTCTAGGTCCATAGTTATGAGTCACTCGGTTGAAGCATTAAAGGCTTCTGTCTCCTCTAGGTCCATAGTTATGAGTCACTCAGTTGAAGCATTAAAGGCTTCTGTCTCCTCTAGGTCCATAGTTATGAGTCACTCGGTTGAAGCATTAAAGGCTTCTGTCTCCTCTAGGTCCATAGTTATGAGTCACTCGGTTGAAGCATTAAAGTCGTATGTCTCCTCTAGGTCCATAGTTATGAGTCACTCAGTTGAAGCATTAAAGGCTTCTGTCTCCTCTAGGTCCATAGTTATGAGTCACTCAGTTGAAGCATTAAAGGCTTCTGTCTCCTCTAGGTCCATAGTTATGAGTCACTCAGTTGAAGCATTAAAGGCTTCTGTCTCCTCTAGGTCCATAGTTATGAGTCACTCAGTTTAAGCATTAAAGGCTTCTGTCTTCTCTATGTCCATAGTTATGAGTCACTCAGTTGAAGCATTAAAGGCTTCTGTCTCCTCTATGTCCATAGTTATGAGTCACTCAGTTGAAGCATTAAAGGCTTCTGTCTCCTCTAGGTCCATAGTTATGAGTCACTCAGTTTAAGCATTAAAGGCTTCTGTCTTCTCTATGTCCATAGTTATGAGTCACTCAGTTGAAGCATTAAAGGCTTCTGTCTCCTCTATGTCCATAGTTATGAGTCACTCAGTTGAAGCATTAAAGGCTTCTGTCTCCTCTAGGGCCATAGTTATGAGTCACTCAGTTTAAGCATTAAAGGCTTCTGTCTCCTCTAGGTCCATAGTTATGAGTCACTCAGTTGAAGCATTAAAGGCTTCTGTCTCCTCTAGGTCCATAGTTATGAGTCACTCAGTTTAAGCATTAAAGGCTTCTGTCTTCTCTATGTCCATAGCTATGAGTCACTCAGTTGAAGCATTAAAGGCTTCTGTCTCCTCTAGGTCCATAGCTATGAGTCACTCAGTTGAAGCATTAAAGGCTTCTGTCTCCTCTAGGTCCATAGCTATGAGTCACTCAGTTGAAGCATTAAAGGTTTCTGTCTCCTCTATGTCCATAGCTATGAGTCACTCAGTTGAAGCATTAAAGGTTTCTGTCTCCTCTATGTCCATAGCTATGAGTCACTCAGTTGAAGCATTAAAGGCTTCTGTCTCCTCTAGGTCCATAGCTATGAGTCACTCAGTTGAAGCATTAAAGGTTTCTGTCTCCTCTATGTCCATAGTTATGAGTCACTCAGTTGAAGCATTAAAGGTTTCTGTCTCCTCTATGTCCATAGCTATGAGTCACTCAGTTGAAGCATTAAAGGTTTCTGTCTCCTCTAGGTCCATAGCTATGAGTCACTCAGTTGAAGCATTAAAGGCTTCTGTCTCTTCTATCAAATACTAATTTATGAAGCCTGTAAATAGTTTTAACCTTTTATAAATAATTTTAATTTTATTGAAGTGCCACATATTGATTGTCTTTTTAAAACATATACAATATTTACATATAAAACAATCAATACCTAGACCTATATAATCTGACGTGTGAGACACTGAATAACAATATAAAACTCTATACTGTAAAATTCAGTTACATTGTTTATTTGTTCTATTAAAAATTCAGCATTAAACTCATCTCTGATAAAAAAAAATGTTAGGGTTGTGATGTTTAACGCCACTTTCAACACTATTTCAGTTCTATCGTGGCACCGACCTGTCGCAAGTCACTGAAAGATTTATCACATAATGCTTTTTCGAGTACACCTCGCCATTAGCGGGATTCGAACCCACAACGTTAGTAGTGATAGACACTGATTGCATAGGTAGTTGTAAATCCAACTACCATACGATCATGAGCACTACGACTCCTCTCTGATAAAAGGAACTTCTACAGCCTGACATAATCTGCGTTAGATATTTTTTTTTTACATAAAGCACAATTTATATAAACTTACAATTCTAACATGACCTCCTTCTTTCTCTTTGTTAACAAACAAGCGAGTTATCCATTCGGTATAATCTCATTAGCACATGCGCCGGTGAATGTGACTGACTTTTCCATTGGCAGCATATATTGTGTGCGACATTTTCTGCAAACGTAAATATAAATTACCGTCTTCCAATCAAAGTATACTACTGTATTTGTACTCTTCGACATATCAGAATCAAAATAAATCATGGAAGCCAGAATGTGGTTTGAGTTTTAACATGGATTGGCGAATATTAGTAAATTAAATCCCTCGCTTCTGGCTCGGGATAAAATACTAATATCCGCCAATCCATGTTAAAACTCCCAACACATTCTGGCTTCAATGATTTATTTCTTAAATATACTACATGCATATACATAGATATACAAGTCCGTATGTAGTTATGTCGTCATTTGGAACTACGGCAGAAAATCATGGGACTGTCGTGGTCGTGATGGTATGGTAGGTAGATTTACAACTACCTATGCAATCAGTGCCTATCACCACTAAAGTTGTGAGTTCGAACCCCGTTCGTGGCGAGGTGTACTCGATACAACATTAAGTTTGTCAGTGACTTGCGGCAGGTCGGTTGTTTTCTCCGGGTACTCTGGTTTCCTCCACTAATAAAACTTACCACAAAGATATAACTGAAATACTGTTGAAAGCACCATGAACCAAACCTACACCAAACCGAAGAAAATCATAAAATCATGTGTTCTTCTAGCCATCAGATGCCCGAAAATCACAACACTTCGGACAGTTTTGTATTGCAATCCACAATTCGCCAATAATAATTACAGGTTTGTTTCAAATTTAAATTATTATATCATGGGAACATAAAAAAAACAATTGAAATTAGTTTATAAACATATTTTATTAATTAATTAAGCATAAAATTATAATCTTGAACTATGATAAATGATACAATGTAATTAATAGAATTGAAATTCATCGCCAATACTTTCCTGACAAAGTTCTTAACTTAGAAATCAAGATACGATGTATTACTGCAAATCTGATTGAGAATGTTCAACAGAAAATTCTGCTTTAAACAGAATACATATTTTGCATTGTTGGGGAATACTTATATATGAAAACCACGTTTGCTCGAAATTACTGGACTACTTTTCGCGTGCAGTTTCATTGAAAGTAGGAGATTTACAATATCAAACGATGACTTTGATTGAAAACTATTAATAACCTTTATTTTAACGAAACGAAGATAGATGTCTTTGTCAGTTGACCAATATGTGATGAGTGAAGAGTAATTGGAGCATGATCAACTGTAAGTTACCGACGATGAAGGAAACCGTGACCCATCAAAGTTGGGGAACAAGGGCAATCAAAACATAGATATCAAATTGAGTGCACCAGACACGTTTCTGGAATAATCTTCATTAGGTACTCTCTAATTCGAAATATTTGAACCACAAATAATTCAAAGGTCTTTGGGAGCAAGTAAACCAATTGTCCTAAACAGGATAGCCAAAACCTGTTTATGTCATCTATGTCTGAGGGAGGAGAACCTCAAATTACATAACTTAGGAAATGTAAATTCGATAAAAGCAAATCTGATAAGCCATATCATTGTCGAAGCACTAACTACGGAGCGAATGATACACTCGGGAACTAAAAGCAACATGCATCTAGACAAGTTAACGACAATAGCCAAACCTCGTATGATTCCGTGATCCTCATCAAGTGGTACGGAATCAGCGGAATTGCGACGATTTCAGTAGACGAAGAATTAATTTGTTGGACAACTAAAAACTTACTGTATCGTTTCCGTGTAAGTGTTTCAAATTTACTTTTATTTGACCTACATAAAATGTTAGGAGGAGGGTTTAATCCGAAATCTGTCTCTTGTTGTTCATTTTAGGAATGATAACGTAGTCTCATTAAGTGTGCACGATGCGTTTCTGGAATAATCTTCATCATATACGCTCAAAATCGAAAGAAATCTAAAGCAAGTTTAATTGTCATTGGGACAGTCTGGCAAAGTAAACTCTGTTTACTTTTGATAAGTTTCTATTATTTTATTATTTGTTTCTGAAGTAGATAAGACTGATTAACACTTATGACACGATATTTAAATGATAAACACATAATTTAATCCTATTATTAACAGAAATCATAGTCTTAACTGCGTTTAACGGAATGTGTTTAACAATGCTGATAAAAGTTACGTCACCACTTGGACAATAACTGTTAAAGGTAGCACGATAGTAATAAGTAATCGGGAACCAGTCGCAAGTTTAATCCTATTATTAAAAGAAATCATATTCTAAACTGCCCTTAGCGAAAATATATTTGACAATAATGATAAAAAAAAATTGCTTCACCGTATGGACAATATCTGCAAAAATATCATCCACTTTTTCATTTATTTACTTTTACTATGCATACAATAACATTCCGTAAATTCAATACCATGGAAACTTAGAGTGAAAGTTACCAAATCCTGCACACGAGAAATTGATCCACATCGCTCGAAGTATTGGAATCCCTGAAAGGTACAGACAACTTGATAAATAGATCCATTATGGACAACGGAGGGGACGAATTTTCATTTCAAATCCGAGAACCAGTGCTTTAAAACCAGAAAGAGTGTAGAAATAGATACATTTTTTTATTTGACAAACTGTGTCGTCTGTTATGAGATTTTATCGTCGATTTTTGCTTTAATGTAAGGCCACATCAAAGACATCATTTAATTTATTATATACAGTATATAATTAAGTAATACTTAATGTTTTGGGGGTTTTTCCCTTCTTCTCCTCTTGTAGTCATGTTGATTAGTTCCGATCGTTTTTCCCCTACCAATGCAATCGTAACTACTCGGCCATTCTCGCTACCCTGCAAATAACCTCGTATGCATTAGGCGTATAAATCGCACTACTTTTCACATGTCAGTTACATGCAAGTTTGATCAAGTTATATTTTAAGCAAATTTCTATATCTCAATTAAAGTTTTAATTAGTTTTGCATGATTATATTTTACTTAGTATGTCTTCCATGTTGGATTTTCGGGGACTATATTTTTGTGCGGTTTAACTTAACTTATCTTCCGGCAAACAATTTAAGAAGAATTTCTACTATGAACGTACGAGGTTATTTGCAGGGTAGCGAGAATGGCCGAGTAGCTACGATTGCTACCAATGGAGTTATTGCACCTCTTACGCAGTTACGGAAATAAATGCATATACAGAAAGTGTCAAATCCCCCCCTCTTTTTTCCCTTTCCATTGCTCCCAAAGATTTTTATATTATTTGCATTTCAAATAGTTTGGCTTTTACCGTACCTGATGAAGGTTATTCTTTTACCGTACCTGATGAAGGTTATTCCAGTAACGTACCTGATGAAGGTTATTCCAGTAACGTACCTGATGAAGGTTATTCCAGTAACGTACCTGATGAAGGTTATTCCAGTAACGTACCTGATGAAGGTTATTCCAGTAACGTACCTGATGAAGGTTATTCCAGTAACGTACCTGATGAAGGTTATTCCAGAAACGCGTGGTGTGCACTAAATTTGATATCTACATTTTTATTTATTTTTTTTTATATTTCATGTAAAACTACATTTTTCAAAATATTATCATGAAGTCAATTTATGTCCGATTTTGATGATTATTTTAATCAACAAAAGCAGAATAGTATGTAGTTTATAGTAGTTATTTTCAGATATTTTTCAGCATGGTTTTCAAATCCACAGATTTAAAGCCGGTCTTAAATTGTTTGTCTAAAAAGTACTATCAATGTATTATCCTTTAGGCGAAATTAGTTATGTTGTGTGTTTAACTTGTATATTCTGAAAATGTTTTTTTGTGAATCATAGAAAAAACCTACATTTAATTAGGTTTTTGTTGATCAAATAAATTAACTATATCAGACATGAATTGACTTCCGGATAATGATTGGAAATTTCTAGTTTTATATGAAATATATGAAATAAATGGGTAAAATTAGAACCGTGCGAATACTTATGTGCACTGACTGTCTACAGCTCGTAGAGAAATTACGCAAATATGATTTTATATTATTTTTAACATATAATTAACATAGTAATCCCGGTTGTTTTTAAATTAGGGTAATAATTTTGAATTTGTCAACGTGAATTTGAAGTAAAAAATGCTATTCCACGTAGTTTTTATTATATTTTTTAGTGACATTTTTATTTAGTTTATTTAATTAATTAAATAAAACCAAACTCTGAGATGTTTTCCCACTGACACAGTTGGTTCTTAAAATAAATATTTCTATATAAATAAATTTTAATTTAAGCAGATTTCAATTTATAACATTTTCTCACGAGTAAGCTCTAGATTTCAATGTTTTGTTTGTTTTTCAATTGTATATTTTTATTACTTTCATTCATTTAAAGGATCCGTACTCCCATCGGCTAAACCAGAGGAACATGCGCGAATAACAATTTGTTGATAATTTAACTATAAAGAGAAGGTTGCAAAGGGGAACCCAGCCACACCGCTTTATACAGACAACGTTATTGTACGTAAGTCAACACTTTATTGATTAACACTAATCTTTACAATATCTTTATTGTCTTAAAGTAAATAATTTACTTCTAAAGCCGATGAAAGTCGAATAATATAAACACTCGATACTAGACTATTACCTTTGTTATATAAACATTGTGTTATTTGATTCTTATTCAGAGCAAATACACTTTTTATAGTCAGTAAATTGTGCCATACCATAACATTGAAGGTTCTACAGTAACAATGCCTTAAATAAAGTATCAAACTTTCATTTCTTGCAATGTTAAAAAGAAAATTTCCTTTGTATATTTTCTCTTTTGGTCCCAAATAATTTTAATTGTGAGAAAAGAAAACATTTGTATAATAATCTTATCATTTAAGAGCAAATCTAGGTCTACATTTAAATTTTTGAATTATATATTGTGTCAAAATAATTGTTATATTTTAAAGTAATATTAGAGCTAATACGATGTATGTGTGCAAGCAGTGGTATTAAAAAAAGATTGTTTTTGGCATTTTGTGCATGATGAAATAGAAGCAAATTATAGTTTTACTTTAATTTTATTGAACAAAAATATTGATTATCTGTGTTCTAATTTGCATACACACATGCTAGCTACGTAGTTATATCACTGTATTTATCAGTGGATATATCCCGTTCATGGCGAGGTGTACTCGATTTTGACTTTTGTGGTATCGCAGTTATGTCCCTTGATGTGTTGAAAATATTTATTTCACTGGCCGTTTCGAAAATAAACATGGAGAAAAGTGAAAGAAAATACGATTTAAAACTTTTGACGCAAATGTAAAGAAAAAAACTTTATTCCTGTTTTTCATCCGAGTCACCATATAGGGTTTATGAACTGTAAACGGTACATTTCATTTGCGCGGATTAGCCTTACAATTGAGCGGAAAAAATCCTTCATTTGCGCTGCAAAACACCTTTCATTTGCGCTGATTTTTTACCTGAGATTTACCTGTTGCAATCCTTCAATTGCGCAGATTACCTGTAATTTTTTAATAATGATTATGGTATTTTTGGTAATATTTATATAATATATATTATAATAATACTTCTTCCGTCAGTCAGAAATTAGTTAATTGATAATTAATTTCTGTTACCCCTGCCCACCGCGGGGAGGTGGAAGTAGGATTTTGGGCAGGATATATATAAGCACTAGTTTAAAAAGCATAAAATACAGTTCAGTCACAAAACATTTAGATGTCGGTTTTAGCAGAGCATTTACCTATAGAAACTGGTCGTTGGTATAATATACCTCGAGAAGAGCGTATTTGCCATTTATGCAAAGAAACTATTGGAGACGAATATCATTTTTTATTAGTTTGTAAAAATGAAACCATTATCGAGCTTACCCTAATCATGCCAAATTTGAAGGTCTTCTTTCTATTTGCAATGTAGAACTTTATAAGCGATTATCAATTTTTATTAGAAAAGCTGCTGCCTTACTCTGATTATATGTAACTGCCTGTATTATGTTGTAACTTTATATTATATTTACTGTCAGATTTATTATTTTTCATCGTATGTTCATTCTGTCATGTCTTGAATGTATATATTATTTAAAAAATGACCTCTTGTTACACTTGTATATGTGTCTGAGTGTTTTCAAATAAATCTTAAATCTGTAACCTATCGCTTTCACAAACTGGTATCTGTCGATCTCGTTAGCCTGTAGGTTGTTGTATTGGTCCATCAGGTTAGAAAGCTTTTCCATCTCAGATCTTCGGATGACTGCTGGCATATGGATTGTTCTGACTTTTACATATGTTGTTGTTTGAATTTTCGACAGAACATCTAAGAAAATAAATATTGTGGGATGAGCTGCATAAAATTGTTCGTTGTAGTGTGCATGGAACGACTCCGCTCCATTAGTTGTGCGTTTTGCGTTGAGTGACGGTAATGAAGACCACAATGTTGGAGGAAACCTTGAATCCGGCACAATGTAATTTTCCAATATATAATCAGCGAACGAAGTACATCGCGGATCTTCTGATTTCGAAACTAAAAAAGCGAAGACAAGTGGTATGTAGTGACCATTGCTGTACCCATGTATAGTATACAACTGTTCAAAGAATTTCGGACAGCATTTGAATGTCCCATCAATGAAAATGTCTTTCACTTGTGTACAGAGTACACGAAGATTCGAAGTTCAGGAGAAAATAATGATATGCGAATCTACATCATTTACTAAGCACATATCCTCAGACTTAGATGTTTTAACTGTCATAGTACTTAATGCCTCATGAACGTCTATTATGCATTTTGGTAAAGTCGGATGTCTCTTCCTACGCTGCCTATACATGTATATCGCTAGTGACAGACTTTTCAGTTCATTGTCCGTCAAATGTTGCTCCTCTCCTGTCTGAAGCTCGCTACGTATAAATCTGTTCAGCTATGTTTCAAATTGTCATTTCTTATTCAGTTGTATTTTTACATTAAAATAATAAAGTTTATATTTCCGCTTAAAACATAAATTAAGATTATAATCATTTATTTAAGCCAAAATGCTTTTTCATCAATTAAACTCGGAAATATATTTTTTTTAGATTTTTCGTATTAAAATTGAAATTCTAAATTTTTATACATTTATGTACATTTAATATGTAAAGTTACAAATATTAAATATAATTATTTTTTTTCCGCGCAATTGAAGGATTGCAACAGGTAAAAAATCGGCGCAAATGTAGGGCACTTTAGTCGCGCAAATGAAAGGGTGTGTATAAATCTCATTATTTCAATAACTAGTCAATATCAACTTGTTAAATATTTCTATTTTTTTTTATTATTTTTTTTATTAAAAAATTGTCCCGTTATTTCATACCTTTTTCAGACAAATCTTTATAATCGGATTCTGTTGGCAGTTGATTACACTGTAAATTACAGGTATTTATCTCTTATAACACGTGTCATAGGTGTTTATAAGTTGTGTATACTAGCAAATCAAATAATACAGTGTTAAGGTAAATACACCTATATTGATTTGACTTCTCTATTTTTAATAATTTTAATGTTAAGTGTTGTTGGGTGCCAACTGTCTCTTAGAGCTCTTGTGATGAAAGGTACATATAGACCTAAACAATTATCGATTGTTTAATATTTGATCGAGTCATTATATAGCATTATATTTATATTTTTAGAAATATAAAAACCTTAAACTATGTCCTTTTTCTTTTTTGTGTATGTCTCATTTATCAATCATGAATGTTTGTATTGTTAATGATGCCTCATGTGGGCCCTATGATTAGGCAATAAGATATATTCTGTTCTATTCTATAGCAATGTCATGTTTTGTTCGTTTTGCTTCATATTTCGAGTATGACCGTTTTAATTGTTTTAAAAAAAATTCTTCAGTTTTGATATGTATTTAAAGGTTGCAGGGTATACGAGTGACGGTTCCCAGAGCTCAAGATGTCCAGCACGTCCCACTACTCGACGGGGTTGTCAGGTTACAATGGACCATATATTAAGTGCCGTGTTTTGAAAGAGCAGGCTTATTTCAGCCACTTAAACATAATATTATCCTTCGGAATATTCGGAACATTTCCAGTGGCAGTTAAAAATAGTTGCATTTTTGTATTTTCTTATATACATTTTAGAACTTGTTATTCATGAAAAATTTGCCGCTGGACTTTAAAGAACCAGGAGCCATCGTAGTCGTGATCGTATGGTAGTTGGATTTACAACTAAATGTGTAATCAGTGCCTATCACCACTAAAGTTATGAGTTCGAATCCAGATCATAGCTAGGTGTACCCGATACAACATTTTGTGATAAAGTTTGTCAGTGACTTGCGACAGGTCGGTGGTTTTCACCGGGTACTCCGGTTTCCTCCACCAATAAAACTGACCGACATGATATAACTTGAACATAATTGAAAGTGGCGTTAAACATCATAGCCACTTACCCCACTGAATGCATATGTGTAGTACTTAAAATTATTATGAAAATTAAAAAATTACATTTTTATGGAAAACATTATAATTACATGCAAGTATTAATAGTACCTTTTTGTTGAAAGATATTTTGACAACTTGCAAAATAGTAACATGGACTACTTAATGTTTATTTTCCGGTGAATGGATTCGAAATTTTAGCCTATTTTTTTGACACAATAACAGTTATGCCATAAGGCAACAGTAACTTTCTATTTACACACTCAAACTATAATTTCTTTTAATCAATGTTTAAACTAAATTTCAATTTATATTAATTTGATATTTTTCACAACTTTTTAACCACGCCCTTGTTGATACTCCATCTTTTAAGCAGCATTTATCGCAATTTCGGAAGAAAAGATCGACATTTGTCAAACGTTTTAAGAGATGTAGTTTACAAATGCAAGGAACAAGAAGTGCTGTTGACCCAGAGTTGAAGTACCCGGACTGGCGTCTTCAATCCACACCTGTCTCTCAAAATCATTGTAAATTTTTAAGGATTTTAAATATTGAAAATTTATTGTAATATTGTTACTTCTTGACTTTTGTTGTCATTAATTCAATATTTATAAATCTTTTGTGACACGTTTAAAAATCAATAGTTGCGTTCAAACTGTTAATTTGAGTCGTGAAACGTCGTGTTTCGTCACCATGTACAATGAAACAATGTTGTCCACGTCTTAAACAAGATATCAGTCTGAGTAGTGTCTGCAACTGTGTTTACGAATCATATATCTTTTAACTTCACTTTGTACGAACTGTTGGAAACAATGTAAGAAACGCTGGATTCGTAAATTGTAAGATGGTATCATTCGATTATATACTAGTAATTGCATAGCTAAATGTATAAATTCTGCAATTCTGAATTGATATTTAATTGGCGTAGATACGATTGGTTAATTGATTGACTAGTTCGTGTTTAACGCCAACTTTCGCAGTATTTCAGTTATATCGAGGCATGGTTACGATTGAAATATCACCAACAATTTAACAGTGACTGCAGCGCAAACAAACCCAATTTTATTATCATGGCACAAAGCTGTAATAATACTGACGGTAGAAGGATCAAACAGTAGTTATTACTGAAAATGACAGACTTAGGCCACCCTAAAGACAATCACAACGCATGCATTCCTCGACTTTCCTTATTCCCCCTTGATAGACCAAACCGCAAAGACAAGAATCGTGTTTTCTTCGTACAAAATATGACTGAAACCGGCTGCCATGATCCATTTTATAGGCGTCGCTCGGTTGAAACATTCAAGGCTGCTGCCTCCTTTATTAAATACTAATTTATGAAACGTGTAAATGGTTTTCACTTTTTTTTTTCATGTGCAACCTCTGATATATACTTTAACTTGCTGAAGGCGGTCAGTATTTAGTAGAATTAAAAGAATCTCCATGCCGCTGGACGTTAAACACCAATCAATCAATCAATCAATCAATCACATCTCCATGCTATGGGAGACCTTATTTATATTCATCAACGACTCGATGTAAACCTGTTCAAGGACTACTTCAGAATTTAAGACAAGGTATATATATCGTCTATAATGTTTGCTCTTACTGTTCTTCCCATCCCCTGTAATTTTCTTCTTTTAATTCTGTTTCCATAAAAATATTAAGTGGCATATTTGATATTAATTTATAAATGTATATCTGTCTTGGTTAACTAGCTCCAAAGCGCATCTGTGGTGTAATATTTAGCGTGCTCTCCTCGAGTGCGGCAACATCGTGGGTTCGAGTTCCATTCTGAGCAAACAAAATACTATAAAATTGGTATATGCTACTTCTTCACTAAGCACTCGGCCAGATTTCGACATTTAATCTCAAAATTTCGACTTAAAACTTTTTCCGTATCAATTTAAATGTAATTAAAAACATTATTTTCGCCCTGATCTCTGTGCAAATTATTGTAGTAATCTAAAAATGTACACACACATACATGTTCTACGTGTATGGGCTGCAAATAGTTCAAAAATTCGTTAACGTAAAACGGCGAAGGATTATGAAAAAATTTAAAAGAAATATATTAAAACATTTTTAAAGCCTTTTGATATTATGTAAATTTTGAATACTATATTTATATATCAGTAACTATTGTGTGTATTACTTTGAAGACCAGAATCTGACACACACAACATAACTGCACAGAATTATTATTTTTATCTTTTATTATATTTTTGTATCGCGGAATAGTGAAGGTCACGTTGAGAGTATTCAACTAATTAAAAGTATGCTTTTTATTCTGATATGCAATGATCAAAGATATAAATCGAGACTGAGTATTTAGATCGGTTCATTTATAAATGTAGAATTTTGGTTAGTTGAAATCAAATTTGGGAGTATATTGAGTATGATGACGACAATTAAAGAAAGAAAGTATGCGATTAAAATAAATTACATGTAACGGTACATTCTGTGTGGGTGATAATACTGATTTGCATAAAATTGGGAGTATGGATCTTCTAATCATTATCTTAAGATATAACTTATTTCTATGAAATGGGAGGCACATTTGTTTTATTTTAATTCGTCCGTAAAATACTGAGACCTATAGTTGCTATTGCATCTCGTTAAATTTTCGCAATCTTATGATAGGTTTTGGGTTAGGGTTCTGGTGTTTAACGCCACTTTCAACAATATTTCAGTTATATCGTGGCGGTCAGTTTTATTGGTGGAGGAAACCGGAGTACACGGAGAAAACCACCGACCTGTCGCAAGAAACTGACAAACTTTATCACATAATGTTGTATCGAGTACGCCTCGCCTGAGTGTGATTCGAACTCACAACGTTAGTGGTGGAAGGAACTGATTGCATAGGACGGCCTTTGATAGATTTTGGCGATTTGATTGGAATATGACATAAATGTATATGGAGGGAAAGATGTGTATTTTTACACCTGCTGTATCTTTACACAGCGGAGTGTGATAGAAAAATATTTGAAGCTTATTAGTACCTACAGAATAGGGACTAAAATCATGACACTTAAATATATTGAAAAAAATAACCTTACAAAATTGCTTTAATAAGCCAGCATCTTAATTGTACATTAAATAGGATTCCAACAAAGTTGTTATCTGGAGGATGGTTTATTGTTACTGTCTGGTAAAAATATCTATTGATTAATATCATTTTCCCCCCTATATGCCTTTTGTAGAGACGTAGAAACTGTGTTCTTACAATAACCCCCCCCCCCCCCCCCCCCCAATCGTGATAAGAAAATGGTTGGTCCATAAGGCGCACCTCAATCGCTTGATCAAAGGTGATCACGATTTGTTTATTTTTAAGTTGTGTATAATATTTACAAATTAGATTGGAGAAAAGATTGTTATCATTTGGTGACAAATCTTTAATGATATGATGCCTTGTCGGTGCAAAAATTACACTGTAATTTACGCAAATTATTTTTATTTTTCATTTTTAGGCGCTTATGTGTCTGAACGTTACTTACTAAAACCTTGAGCGTCATTTGATAAAATTTTGAGCGTTATTGAATAAAATTTTGAGCGCTATTTAATAAAATATGGAAATCTTGCAAATCACATTTTCATTTACAATATATATTTGTGTGTTAGTGATATCGATTTTGCCTCTTTTCACGATTTTGGAATTGTTCCGACAGTGTGTTATTTTTAGAATTGTTCCGACAGTGTGTTATTTTTAGAATTGTTCCGACAGTGTGGTATTTTTAGAATTGTTCCGACAGTGTGTTATTTTTAGAATTGTTCCGACAGTGTGGTATTTTTTGTTTTTCATTTTATTATCCCAATGTTAAAAAAATATGTCTCTGTGTTCTCTGGATCATAATTTTTTCTAAAATTTTCAAAATCATTTTTACAAAAATAACAAAAAAGAAAACAAAATACACAAAAAAGCAACAACAACAACAACAACAACAACAACAAATCAAAAACAAAAACAAACAAACAAAAAAAACATAGCAAAAGAAAAAAAAAAAAAAAATACCACTCCAATTTAAGTTATTTAACAAACCTTGAGGGTCATTTTATAAAATTTTGAGCTTTATTTAATAAAACTTGGAAATCTTGCAATTCAAATTGTCATCCATTCATACAATACCGTTCAATATTATTTTTTTTCTGTCTCTGTGTGTTATATGAATGATAATATTTTTCTTAAAGCTTCAAAATTACGTTTTATACACAAACAAAAAAGAACAAAAGAAATCACAAACAAAAATACAAACAAAAATCGAAAAAAAAAACAAAAAACAAAAAACAAAATACAAGAACAAAAACAAAATAAAAAGATAAACAGGAAAACAACAACACTAGTCCAATTTAAGTTAAATGCTCTTCACAGTAAATGATAATTATTTTTGATTTCTATATTATGTGTTTTCCATTTTCTTTGTTATAATTTGATAAAAATGATTCAAGTTGACTTCCTTTGATTGGAATTAACATGTTTTATTTGACACTTTAAGAGATATTTAACATAATATTATTAAAGGTACCGATATCAGTGGGTATTTAAGTGATAAAACTCTAGCAACAATAGGCTCTGAAAATAAACGTTAGACGGGTACCTGTCAAGGGCTATTAAACATTGATAACTGTTCTACCGTATCAGCTTGTCGCAAATTTAACTTTGTCAAAAATGATAGTTTAGCTATTTGTCAATAAAATTTAAAGACATTTTAAATAACTCGTGAGAAGCACGCGACAAGCGTTCTGATTGGTTGATTTTGATGGTCCCCACGTGCCCATCATTTAAAGTTATAATATATAAATATAGATCGTGTGTTCATATCTATTTAATATCTTGGCACGGGCCAGTCACACTTTCAAAGTTTATCTATAATTTATATAAATCTAAACATGGACAATTATCTATACGCCTTAGATGAAGATTTTCTAGACTTTTATGATCCTGTTGACTATACGAGTTTAGACTCTCCAAGTTCGAATGATTCCGACCAAGAAAATGTATTTCTGAATAATTTAGATAGTAGCAGTGACGAACGTAAGGGGTATCCTCCGAAAAAAGTTCACCAAAGAAAGGCTGCAAATATGAGAGAAAGGAGGAGAATGAAATCTATTAATGAAGCGTTTGAGTGTTTAAGACAATGTATTCCTCCGACCGTGACCACCGACAGACGACTGTCTAAAGTAGATACATTAAAACTAGCTATTCGTTATATTGGTTATTTATCAGGAATAGTTGAGAGCTGTAACGAGTACTCACAAGACAACAGTTCTGATACTAATAAACAAGAGAAAGTCATTGTTAGATGTCATTTTACAGGTAAGAACACCATTTAATTGGGTTAGGGTTATGGTGTTTAACGCCACTTTCAACAATATTACAGTTATATCGTGGCGATCAGTTTTATTGATGGAGAAAACCACCGTCCAGCCGCAAGTCACTGACAAACTTTATCCCATAGTGTGGTATTTAATTGAAGATATATTTTGTTTCTATATTGTCCATGAGGGTAATGGTTATTAGTTTTTTCTTCACTTACAGCAATTGTCAGCTAATATCGTGACTATCAGATTTATTGGGAGGGGCCGGGGGAGGGACAGACAGTTCAGATTAACGAGATAAACCGGGGAACTCATACCTTGGGTATAAACCTGGAAACCTTAGCACTTGAGGTTGTACAATTGTGTTAGGTTTTGTATAGGTTTTTGGTGTTTAACGCCATTTTCAACAATATTTCAGTTATATCGTGGTGGTCAGTTTTATTGGTGGAGAATTATGTTAGGCATATGATTAGAAAATAATGTCTTTTAATCCAGAGGTCAACCAGGTCCCTTGTCTAAGTAGAAATACATGTATATATGTGATTGTTTTTCAAGTAAATGTATTTTGAGACATATACATGTATTATGTTATTGTGAAAAATATATAGTAGAAAATTCGTCTTAAATGTTAGGTCATGAAGGCCCCTTATTTCAATCCTCAATATGTTATACTGGAGATGCATGCAGTATTGAGTGAATGAATATTTGCAAAAACATATGTAGAAAAGACTTGAGAACTACTTTATTTAGTTGTTAAAACTTTAATTAATAATCAAAAGAATATTGTCCTACAAGAACACGATTAAATAAAATGCTGTATGTAAATACAAATATATACAAATGTATCTGAAATACATCAAAGTCGGGCAAAGTTTGTGGGGACCCGTGAATCTCTGAAGGGCAATATAGCCTTAACAATACACGTTTTATTTTGATTTTTTCATTTTTTGGAGGGTATTTTCAACTCAAATGCTCAATTCCTAGAGAAGTCTCAGCCTGTCCCCAGGGCCCCAAAACAGTGATGTTCCGCCTTGCAAAATGTCTCTTGGAGGACCTGCCGCCACGATATAACTGAGATGTTGTTGATAGTGGCGTTAAACACCATAACCCTAACCTTTGTTTGCGGATTACTTTGGTTTCTTTCCAAGAGTTACGAGGGCGGTTTGTGCCCGTAAAACTAGGTAAACTCCGCCACTTTTTATTGAAGTGCCTGTACCAAGCCATGAAAGTGAGCGGTCATGTACACACCGTAAGTGTTAGAGGTATCGATTTTGCCTCTGTTTCTATTGATTGTTGGAATTGTTCATACAGTGTGGTGTTGGTCCCCCCCCCCCCCCCCCCCCCTCAATTTATAAGATACATGGACGCGCAGTTAGGAGTTCTAATTTTAATTAAATGTGAGATGAATTACTTTACAATTTTTGTCACAAATTAAAAAAAGGACCTATCCATATTATTACGTTTAGTAGTAACTGGGTTAAGATTTTCTGGTCGTTTTAAATACGTTTGACTATACTTAAGATCTTCGACTTAACAATCTCTAATCTATTTTTCAGATTTTTCAAGTCTAGATAATGGCGATGTGGAACTGTTAGGACATTCCTTATCCTGGTCGGATAATAAAAATCACAATAAAATAGGTGACAACCGGTATTCAGCGAAACTCTGGGTTCCGGAAAGTCCAACAGAATCGGACCTTATAAATATATCGTCATACTCCAGTGACTTTAACAGTTACCGATGAGCTGACAATATTATTCGAGGTGTACACCCATTCACCTCTGCCAAAAAGAAATCCTTTATCAAGATGGTACGTTCCCATGCAAGATTACGGTTGGAAGTCTTCAAACAGTTTCAAAATAAGATGACATGATAAGAGTTAAGACAATCGAAATGCGAAATGGGCGAAATAGTAGACTGGTATTGCTTCCGAATGTGTTGGAGTTTTTTAAATCCAAGAATAGAAAGGAAATATAAGACAGATAATTTTGAATGAAGAAAATGAGATTCTATATAATCCACATAATTATATTTATTATTTTCATTTCTAGTCATATTATTAAATATTTCTTCAATGCTATCTTAATATGCACGCTTATAGTATAAAGAGATAGATATAAATATATATAATTCTAAATGGCGCATTTTCGTATTGTCGTCTGCTGCAGAAAAGACAATACGGCATCATGTATTTATTATTTCATAGATATTTAATATATCGATAATTTATTTTGATGTTGATGACTTATTGATATTAAATTTACGTATATTTACAATTGTAACACGAATGCATTCTTTTCGTTTGGTCTTTTTGTGGTTTATATACCAGAATGTAAACAACATCTAAGAACTATGAAAGGATATACGTAGATACCAGATATTGCATACTTTAAATCTGGGCTGTAGTTTTATTACTCTCAGAGAGCCGTACAATAATCAACGACCTAGATGTGATATTGCATGGCTTCATATTACAAATCATTTATACCATGATACCACGGTTTTCCGAGTTAAACGGTTGAACAAGCTCACGTTTCGTGTTCGATTGTTTAACCGTTAATCTCGGAAAAAGCATTCACTGGCCCTGCTTTTTTCCTGTACGTGCCTATGTTGTCGTCACAAGTACTAGTTTATGGTTTTATTTCTTGAAAGAACACGATTTCCATAGCACATGTTGTTCATGTCGTTTAACATGAACACGGAGGGTATCACCAGAGGAGCAGGAGCTGCCCAACCCTTCAGGAACACCCGAGTTAACCCGCGGTTTTTTGTGGGTTTCTTGTTGCACGATCTTCAGTATCCTGTACAGTGGTTTATAGAACATTGTTTGTCCTTTTGTCCTTTTTCTTTTGGTCATTTTATTGACGGTCCTTCCTCGATTTACGACTTCTGATTTGGTATCATCAAACATTTTTTTATACAGTTTCCTTTTTATTAAACATGGTATTTCTTGTTTATTTGATCCAATAACTTAGAACTTAGACTATGCTAAAACCGTCACCTTTTTGTGCCCACTCTTACACGGGATTTAGCCTGACAAACACCGTCATCTGTTTGTGCCTTTTCCAATACCTTAGATCTTAGACTATGCTAAAACCATCACAATTTGTCCTCACTCCAATGAAGACTTATGATTGGGATAACACCGTCACCTTTTTTTAAAACGGGCCATATACTAATGAACACCATCATCGTTTTTGTTCCCACTCACGCACATGATTTATACTTCCTAACATCGTCACCTTTTGTGTCCACTTGTTAGATTGATCCTACATCGTCACTTTTTTCTCGTGCCTACTGAAACATGTCGGTGTGTCCCCTCCAACGCAGGACTTAGACTAGCTAACACAGTTCTTCATTCATTGTGCCCCCTCCAATGCAGGACTTAGACTATCTAAGAAGAGTTTGAAGATACCAAAGGGGTAATCAGAATCCGTATATCGAAGACGAACAGACACCACAATGGCCAAAAGGAAAAGTACAAAAGGACAAGCAACGATCTACAAAACATACACATAAAACTACAGATCGCGTAACACGAACCCCATCAAAAACCGGGGTGAGCTCAGGTGCTCCGGAAGGGTAAGCAGTTCCTGCTCCAATACAGCCATTCTTTCTTTGTGTCCTCTCCAATTCAGAACTCATAAAAGCTCATTATACAGTCATTCCTTGTTTGTGTCCCCTCCAATGCAGAACTTAGATTAGCTAACACCGTCACCATTTGTGCCTACTCCAGCAATGGATTTCCTTAAACTAGGCAACACTGTGACCTCTTTGTGTCCACTCCAACACAGGAATTAGACGATGCTAAAACCGTCACCTTTTGTGACGATCTAATTAAAATGAGATGTTTGTTGTATATTTCTTTCATTTTATTTCTTAGCGATACACTAGTTAGTGGATATCACAACCAAAATAAATTAAAGAAAAAGTTACGACAAACATCTCAATTGAATTAGATTGCTTTTGTGGCCACTGCATCATATAACTTAGATTGTGCTAACACCATCACTTTTTTGTGCCGACTCAAAAACAGGACTTGCACTAGCTAACACATTCACTCTTTTTGTGCCTATTCCAACCCAGGACTTTTACTATGGTCTAAACGTCACCCTGTGTGCGTATCCCATCAAAGAACTTAGATTGGAGTGACATTTTCTTGTGTAACCACATTCACCTTTTGATGTGCCACTTCCAAGGCAAGGCTTAGACTAGGTAGCCACCATGTGTGCCTACTCAACCACAGGACTTGTACAAGGTAATACTGTCACTCTCTTTGTGACCTTTCTAGCAGAGGACATATACTATCTAACATTGTCACATTTTCCCCATTCCAACACAGAACTTACATTTATCTAACACCATCTCATTTTTGTTACCACACAAGACTCATACGAGGTTAGCACTGTCATATGTTGTGCATACTCCAACACAGGAATTAGACTTGGCTAACACTGTAACATGTTCATGCCTGCTCCAACACAAGACATGGTATAGCTTACATTGTCATCTTGTATGCCCACTCCAACACAGACTTTTGAGTAGTTAACACAAGTTCCCTGTTGTGTGACTCCTCAAACGCAGAGCATGGACTGGATAACATTGTTACCTTTTGTGACCACTTCAGCATTTAACATAGAGTAGGACAGAACGTCTTGTTTTCTTAGTTCCCGCGCATCCAACACAAGATTTAAATTAGGCTAACACCGTCATATTTTCGTGTCCGCGCAAACACAGGACTTGGACTGGTATACACCGCCATCTTGTGTGTCTACTCCAATACAGGACTTTTATCAGCTATTGTCCATATCCCGTTTGTGTTTTAATAGTTGATGATGAACTAGAATTGTTCTATTCTGGTTGTTGAAGCTTTTCTATTCAACTTGCCATTTCACTATTATTCACATAATTATTTTGTGAATTATTTGGCTTTCCAGTGTTTTGACTATAATTACACCTTATATAAGAATGCTGGATTCTGATTGGTTAATAGCCGTGATATTTTTTACAAATTCAGGCCTTGCATTGTGAATTTGCAGAATTTTTACTTCATGTAGGTGTATTTGCACAAGATTTAACTTTTTTTCATGGTATTTGCAAAATCGTATTTGCCGTTTTTACCCTTCACCGAGACGCTTGTAACAAAATTTGTAAAACGTTATCATTTGTGCGTTTTATGTAACATCACTCGGTATAATTAAACAGACAAATGACACACAATTATTAGCCAGTGTTCTAAATAATATTCGGTGTAATTAAACAGATATATCATGCTTGGGAGGGGTATTTGCGAAAAATACCAGTCTTGAGACTAAATTTCCCTCGGGTTTCGGCTCGGGAAATTGTTCGTCTCTCGACTGGTATTTTTCGCAAATACCCCTCCCAAACATGATATATCTGTATATAAGCATACCTGATGAAGATTATTCCAGAAACGCGCCGTGCTCACTAAATTAGATATCTACGCTTTTATCCCGTAATGTTATACATTTACTGTGTCTCAATGTATTTATTTACTTAAAATTAAAATCGATAGTTGTTCTCAACTCAAGACAAACGAAGCGCATAACATATGTCATTGTATTCCGTTATAACTGATAAAAAACGTGTACGAATTCAACTGCGTCTCAGTGGTGTAATGGTTTGCGTACTCATCCCGGGTAGCATAGAATATGGGTTCAACCATTAGTATAGCATAAACCCTAATACCCCCAAAATAGTAGCTGCTACTTCTCCTCTCGCACCATATGAGCAAGGACTGCAGTTATGATAATGCACCCGAATATGCTCTTGTTTCAGTGACCCAACCACTGCACGTGGACCCAACACCATAACAAATTCACTCGGTGTGTTGGCCTAGTGAAAAACACTATCATCATATTAATCAAAAGGTAATTTGTTCTCGACATACTGCATCGTCAGTACCCCACTGCTGATTATCCTACATTATTATCGACTCGTCATGAGGCAGAGTATCGGAGTATGATCAGCCAATTGGTTGCATACAATAGTCATGATATATCTGACGAATTGCTCACTTACAATTACTTAACCACAATGCACTAGACACTCATAGTCCACCAGCAGTAGCCCTTTTCACAAGCATTCGTAAGTTTAATCGTAAGATTAGCGATCAAATAATGAAACGTGATGTTCCTTTACGTTTTGAATATTAAGAATCCTATTATGTAGATTCAAAATATGGAATATGCAGGGGCGGATCCGGGGGGGGGGGGGGGGGGGGGGGGGGCACCCGACGCGCGCCCCCCTAAAATTGGAAAAAATATGATTTTTGGCGTAAAATCGTGATTTTTCACATGAAATACCCCAAATTTTCGCGCCTCCCTCCGCAATTGGAAAAAAATATGATTTTTTTGGCGTAAAATCGTGATTTTTCACACGAAATACCCCAAAACATTTCGCGCCTCCCTCCGCTCGGCGCAAATTTTTTAAGTCCGCCCCTCCTAACTTGAAATCCCGGATCCGCCCCTGATATGGATCCAAATTAAAAACATTTAAGAAGAGGAACATTAAATGAGACTATGGCAGGGTAGTTTACAGTCTTAATTTTGTAATTACTGGATCGGTAGTGGATACTAATGGCGTGAGATTAATTTGTGTTGTTGTTGTCTTTGGTAATCGACCAATGCTGCATCTGAACTGGGAGTATATTCTCATGTTTGAATTACAACTCTACCAAATTAAGAGTAAATTAATTCATTGAATAGAGTTAAAATCTGGTTCCTTGATTCCTTGACGTTATTAAAAACAATTAACCAAATAACTGTGGAAGATACGCTGCTAAATATGAATTCGTCTTCTGACCTTCCATCGTTGGTAAAGCCACTGCTGATCAATCACACTTCGATACTCTCCAGTCCTCAGTGGGTTACTGACGATGCTGATCTTCTAGATATTCTATATTATGGTAAGATATATTTCATACAGAAAGGTTACTCAAGTTATCTTAGATTTGTTTGATGAATAATGTAAATTAAAAATTATATATGACCTCCTTCTTTCGCGAGTTATCCATTCTGTATAATCTCATTAGCACATGCGCCGGTGAATGTGACTGACTTTTCCATTGGCAGCATAAATTGTGTGCGACATTTTCCGCAAACGTAAATATAAATTACCGTCTTCCAATCAAAGTATACTACCGTATTTGTACTCTTAGACATATCAGAATCGAAATAAATCATGGAAGCCAGAATGGGTTTTGAGTTTTAACATGGATTGGCGGATATTAGTAAATTTTATCCCTCGCTTCTGGCTCGTGATTAAATACTAATATCCGCCAATCCATGTTAAAACTCCCAACACATTCTGGCTTCCATGATTTATTTCTTAAATATAAAAACAATTAAACCAGCATACAGTCAAACCTGCCTTAAAGAGGGGTTTAGGGGTATGATGTTTAACGCCACTTTCAACAATATTTCAATTATATCGTGGTGGTCATTTTTATTGGTGGAGGAAACCGGAGTACCCGGAGAAAACCACCGACCTGCCGCAAGTCACTGACAAACTTTATCACATACAGTTGTATTGAGTATACTTCGCAATACGCGGGATTCGAACTGACAACTTTGGTGGTGATGGGATGTGATTACACAGGTTGTTGTAAATCAAACTACCATACCCTGACTTAAAGATCACCTCTATTCGACAAATCGCTGTCTATAAAGTACAGTCTCATATTGTCCATTAATGAATAGAGCATATAATTGTAACCTCTATATAAAGGGCAACTACTCATAATGGGTACATTTTCAAGTTTTCTTGACTGCACTAATTCCATCTCATTTGCAATAAAAATGTTTTTGTCAAATATATTTTTCATTATTTATTGCATTGTAAGACTGCATTCACTGCACTTTGCTTGCAGGTTAAACATATCAAATAAAAATAATAATGGACAATTTTGGTTAATAAGACGCGTGCCACCTGCATAAAAATGACAGTTATAATATAGTACTGTGTCATAACTATTCAAAATATCACGAAATATCATACACAATGGTCTGTTTCATATAAACACTCAATTGTACTTAATTTTACGAATAAAAAATAAACAGTAAATTTTAAAAATCAATAAAAGATTTAACAAGATCCCACAAGAAGAGGGCAGTCTTCTCGGTAGTACCGATTCATGATGAACATTTCCTATAATTAGAAAATTTATTGTTCCGCCATTGTGATTTGTACATGATTTATGTCCCCTGACAATGGCCGATTATTTACTCCGTGTATCTCGAAGTTTGTTTACATGATTTATTAACATCTATAATTGTCGAACAATAGTGTTTTATAGCTTGTCATTCCTTATTCAACGAAGATTAAAATTATAAAAATGATAAATTATTTTTTTGTTAAAAAGGGGGCGTTATAATGTTACGCCCACAGTTGTGGAAAGTATATACTACCTATGGGGGCTCAGATCGTGACTTATGGGGTAACGGAGAGCTGATAATGTACACGGGTATTCTCTAATGGGGGGTTATGACAAACAAATTACTTTTTTATGTAAAAGATCAACCTTAATGTGAGTTTTCAATGGATTTTTAGTGGTCAAGTTTTTAATGCAGTAATACTACGTTTGATCTGCAGGTGTCGTGTCAATGTGTAAACATCCGCAATAGCTACTCTTTTGGCCGGGAGTATACCAACATAGTCTGTCCCAGTTTTGGGATAATTGTGAAAACTGTTTTCATTCAAACCAGAATCTTTTGAATGGTTATCATCAAAGTCTGAAAGTCAAAGGTCATATGAACATAATTTCAAATATTGTTATGTTATTTTGACAATTTTGTTCAACTTACAATTCATGATTTATAAAGAATTGATTAGTTTATTCTCTAGCAATTGATTACTTTTCATTAATATTTTATTTAAAGCTTTGAGATGAATTAGCTAAATATTGAGTCCTTCCATTTGTATACTTCGAGAGTACGACGAAGACATAATTTATGTTTATTGCCAAAGCAGTGGGTTTTTTCTTTATTCTTACGTTATAAGGGATTCATTAGGTTAATTGTTATTTTGTATTTAATTATTTTCTCAGTATTGAGGACTTGTTGAAACATTCTCAGTTACGTATTTAGTTTCATTTGTTCAATTATTATATAATACTGAAGAGAGACTTTATGCTCTGGTAGATACAACATGGAGTATCATTGTAGGAAGAAAGACAACTCTTGATGCTTTTCGAAAAAATCGAGTAAAGCATTTTATAGCATATTTATATGTGTGAGCGAGTGAGTGGTTGATTTTTAACGTTAATTGTGCTATTTTCAGCTATATCGTGAAGAGAACAATTACATTTCGATAGATAATGATGATGATATCCGCTTTGTACTAGACCAACCCGCTTAATGGATTTTTATAGTGCTAGCTCACTGAAACAACGGATAGAAATTGACTCTTCACTCAGACACATTATTCTGATACGGAACCAACCAGTCTTTGTTCTTACTCCTTAGTGCTGCGTGATTAGCGGAGAATCAGTAAATGCCAATTTTATAGTATTTGGTTTGACCCGACCGGGGCTCGAACCCACGATCTACCACAAACTCGGCGATCACGCTAATCATTACACCACCAATACGGTTTTATATGAATACAAAGAACAGTATGTGTACAGTCTATAATAGCAAATGATCACAAAATGCCAATTTAATCTATTTTTTTTTATTATCTCTATTATTTCTTTGTCTATTCCCCTAGACATTATAATCCTCCCCCTAATGTCTTTCAATAACAATCAGTCAAGATGGCATAGCCTTTCACGTGTTTCCATATCCAAAATCATCGTCGTAACCATAGCGTGGTCCACCATAATATGGCATAGGTCGTGGGTTCCATGGACCTAAAATGGTGAATTAAGATATATAATAAATTGAATGAGCCGGGAAGGGTGGGAAATAATCAATTTGATACCCCTCTTGACTATACACTTGATTGTATGCATCTACGTGTCCGCAAATAGCATAAGAGAACGTTAAGTGATGTGGACTGTGAAAACCGTCCGGATTAGCTTTTGCTTTCATTGTTCTTGGGGGTTTTTTTCAAGACAAACAAGAATATTTCACTCTGCACAAGGCAAGCACAAAAAGTACAACACAACTACAGGCTGAGGGTCATTTCACACTCATCTTATGGTATGTGTTATTCTCCTTGTTGAAGACACTACAGTGATTGAAATGTAGAACATCAATAAAAATATTGTTCCTTTACTTTAATTTGTGTCTAATTGTAACTGTGGACAGTCTGTCCCTCTCATGTTCATTTTTAACCATATTCTTTCTTACTAACAAAACTTATCAGATATATGTTATCGAAGATTTGTGATAGAAAATATCTTGGAGAAGATAGAAATGTTTCAGGACTAAAAAATGCGCAAAATTGAAAACGAATTCCACATATCCCTCTAAACGTTCATATGGTTGCTCTTAAGTGGAGTTTTTGGTATTTCAGTAAAATATGTCTTGTTGCTATTTACTTAAAAGGGATTAGATTACCTTAAACATATTTCATTGTCAAGAAATTATACAGACAGTGGATCAGGGTTAGATGATTTACATAATGTTAGGCCAAAACGTGATTCGACCCTTGGGATGAAGAATGCTTTGTACATGTAATCATAAACACTGTAACAGCTTTAACACGCTTGTTTTGGGGCGTGGTGGTATTTAGACGTCACGTGATACTTGGTATTGAGATGCTATCAAAATGGCGACTTCCATGTATCATTGACAGAATTTTAAAATCAATTTCATTCCCTTATCCAACATAATAAAACGCTAATATACATATAAACATCCATATTTATACATCAGGAAAAACATATAAAAAAATATTTTTTTTGCGAAGTTTCCCTTTAATCGTTGTTTTTGTAAGTAACTTACCAGGTCCTCCATATCTATACACGTAAAATGCTGTTGTTATGTACAACAGTGACAGCAACAACAAAACCTTCAACCAAACAGCAATCATTGTTCCTAAAATATTAACAGGAGAGCCAGTCATTTTACAGTATACATTCTGCTACAGTGTTATTTAACAGGAGAGCCAGTCATTTTACAGTATACATTCTGCTACAGTGTTATTTAACAGGAGAGCCAGTCATTTTACAGTATACATTCTGCTACAGTGTTATTATGTCTTATTGAACATAAAGAGCGCAAGGTCATAAAATAATAAACAAACAAAAATACCATACCGTGATTGATTGATTGATTGTTTAATACCATGAGAACAGTTTCAAAGCACAATCGGAACACCGTAGACACCGAGTCAAAACCGATAATCTAACAAACATGTATACATGACCACGTACTCTCATGGCATGGTTTGGTACAGACACTTCAATAAATAGTGGCGGGCTATACTAGTCATTATGTGCCCAAACCGACAACTTTGTTAGTTTTAAATTAACATACCATGTCAATTTGGTTCCGGTTTTATACATTGAATTTGTGTATTTCTCCATACCAGTGTATTTTGGATTATGAGAATAAAGATATATAGGTAAAATTATTATATAGTATTAGGTTTTGAAACAAAGTAAGTACAAGCCGGAGTTACGTGTGCCTGTAACAATCATTGCGTAAATGTATGACCCAAGACATAAAGGTTTTGAGCATTTCATACGACGATTGTCACCCATTGTGGTCAGAGTGATATGCTTTCTGAGTAAAACCACAAACATATTTCTTCTGTACAAGGGGCTTTTCCATGCGAGACAGCCAATAGAAGATAACATATTTTAGGTCATGTGTTTAATGAAACATTGCAATTATGAATACGTCAAAATTAAAATTGTGTAGGAATGTTATATAATTTCCCACGACGTTTTATAAATTACATTTACTTTTGTGTGTGTATTATTTACGGATGACACAGGTCATTCAATTACATCAAAAAAAAATATTTGCATACTAATATCCTATATATACTAGTATTCTTTACAATTAAATAATAAATGCATTCCATCCCCAATCATTCTACGTTTGCTTCTCGCAAATAAATTCTATCCATTCCTGTAATGTTGAAATATCTGACATTTTACAGTCGCATTGACGGGTGTCTTAGAAGAGGAAGGTCTAAGACTGCTTACCCTTCTCGAGCACCTGGTTTCACTCCTTCTTTTTGGTGGAGTCGTGTTGCTCATTTTTTACTTTTTTGTGTTTTTTGTTTTTGTTTGTCTTCGTCCTATGTCTTGTGTACCCAATGTTGCCAGTGTCTCTGGATTGTCCATTCTTGATTGTCTCTTCGGTTTTCTCTAACGTTTATTATGGGACCTTAACCTTTATTTGAATAAAACGGATCTATCTGATTTCTTTTTGAGATAGTCAACATATGGAGCATGTTGGTCGATATTATAACGCCACGATATAGCTGAAATACTGCAAAAGTTGGCGTGAAACACCAATCAATCCAATCAACCGATATCATAAATTGATTAGTAAAACATTAATTTTTATCCAAAAATATTGTAATTTTTTTTCCTGTAAAGCATGGTCTAAAATCCTCTGTTTGATTTGACTTTGTGTAATGACTTAATTAAATTATTTAGGTCAATTAAATAAAAGAATCCCCAATGAATACATAGAGGTTTTACCTTTTTTTTTTACCAACGCATTGGTGCTTTCTGTCTCCTTATATATTCGATGAGCTAACAAATTTAATAAGGGTAATAACAAAATTACCGAACTCCGAACAATCTTACAAAGGGAAAGTCAAAACTCATAATTATATAAACAGACAAAATCAGTCAACAACCGGAAAACTGTGAAAACCGTAATGACCCTGACGAAATGGTGGGTTAAATCAGATTTTAAAGCGCCAAACCTCCCGCTCTCATTACCCCGGGGCCGTCGTGGTGGTGATCTTATGGTAGTTGGATTTACAACTACCGATGCAATCAGTGCCTATCACCACTAAAGTTGTGAGTTAGAACCCCGTTCATGGCGAGGTGCACTCCATACAACACTATGTGATAAAGTTTGTTAGTGACTTACGACAAGTCAGTGGTTTTCTCCAGTTTCCTCCACCAAAACAAAACTTACCCCCACGATATAACTGAAATATTGTTGAATGGCGTTAAACGCCATAAACCCAAACCCTTAATATGATCCCCATTTTTTTATATAGGAAATATCCCAAGTTCAGATCTGCAAGCATGGGTTGATGTTTTACCCTATATATGCTTTAACGGGTCACAGGCGCTCGTGGCACGGACCACCCCCCTTTTTCTAACTTTCTGTTTACAAATTTATTTTCTACAGTATTCTATATAAGGTCGACACATGCAATTTGATATTGACATAATATTGTATGAATATTGACACGAA
Organism: Bathymodiolus brooksi; assembly: GCA_963680875.1. Taxonomy (NCBI): domain Eukaryota; kingdom Metazoa; phylum Mollusca; class Bivalvia; order Mytilida; family Modiolidae; genus Bathymodiolus; species Bathymodiolus brooksi. Next base: position 69,233,997 of record OY804587.1, read on the forward strand.
CAAGTTAAAATAAGGAAAAAGAGATGAAATAATAAAGATAGTATCTATATAAGGTCGACACATGCAATTTGATGTTGACATAATATTGTATGAATATTGACACGAACAAGTTAAAATAAGGAAAAAGAGATGATGAAATAATAAAGAAATAAAGAAATTATATTGAAAATAAATTTGTAAACAGAAAGTTAGAAAAAGGGGGGGTGGTCCGTGCCACGAGCGCCTGTGTAACGGGTATGGTTCATTGGCATTATTATTAATCTTTATCTCGCACGATAAGTATATATGGTCGTATTATCATGTGATAGGTAAACGACCTCTAGCCTCTTAACCATCTGATATTATGTCTCCCTCTTAACTATCTGATAAAATTCCTCCTTCAGGTCAGGACATTGATAAGATTATTACACAATAGGAACTATCATTACTTTTTCGAACATTTAATATAAAAAAATATTTTATTTATTCTTTTGTGAGTGAGTGTAAGGTCCTCATCTTATGTAATTAAATTATACATAGTTAAATAATTAATTTTTCAAAACATGTATTTGTGTTGCAAAAAATAAAGGTTTTGTTTAAATAAAATATGCTCATTTGTTTTTGTTCCCTGTACAAATGAGTTTGTAAGCAATCAGGGACCCTAAATGAGCTACCCTGGGCTATTTACTGTACGTATTCTTAAAAAATAATAAAAAAAATAAAAGCGATCGAATTTTTTCCCATATATTTTTTTCTCTCACGTCATTATTACAAATTTTGCACACAAAAAAAAAAACAACACAAAACATGATGGTAATTAATCTTGAATTTTATCAACCGTATATTTGTCTAAATTCGATTCCTGCTCAGGCGAGGTGTACTCGATACAGCATTATGTGATAAAGTGTGTCAGTAACTTGCGGCAGGTCGGTGGTTTTCTCCGGTTTCCTCCACCAATAAAACTGACCACCACGATATAACTGAAATATTGTTGAAAGTGGCGCTAAATACCATAATCCATCCTAATCCAGTGGGAACTATCATTACTTTTTCAAATATTAAAAAAAAACGATCGAATTTTTTCTCATATATTTTTCTCGTGTCATTATTACAAATTTTGCATATTTGTCTAAATATGTAAATCTTCAATGCTTACCTCTTTATAATGTATACGACAAGGCAACGTTCGTCCTTCTATTGTTTAGACAAAAGTTTGGCGAATGTTTAAATAAATAAAGAATGAGAAACATGACATGAAAAACAACAAATCAGGAAAGATGGTTTTTTTCTAAAAATTAGGAAAACCACTTAAGAACTTGTGATTTTGATTGGTTATTGGATCTTCCTCATGCAAATGTTATACATTGTCAATATTTTTTTTGATTTGCAATTTGAAGCAATATGACATATGACAATTATCATGTTGATTTTCCTGAATTGATATATAATTTGTAATAAGAAATGAAATATGTGGTCATTTTTTTCCTTCGAAGATATATGTCAAGGAATTGTATTTACAGAATGCACCACTAAAATGTACCTATGTTGACATGTTACGCCCTTTTTATTGGTATGGTCTATCCGCTACATGTATTTGAAAATCCTCAACTGTCAATTATATTTAAAACAATTTTATCTGGTATCATGCATTGATGGAATCTATATATATATATATATTATATATACATTAATCATTTATTTAATTGTCATTGCATTGTCAAAATTGTGTAGTATTTTGTATGTATTTGGGTCACTCCTATCATATGTGGTATTTCCAATAAAATAATTTTACTTCCAATGATGATGTCCACTTTGTTCTAGACCAACACCCTGAGTTGGATTTTTATAGCGTTAGTTCCCTAAAACAACAGTCCGCAGGGGCGGATCCAGGATTTCAAGTTAGGGGGGGGGGGGCGCACTTACAAAAAATTGCGTCGATGGGAGGGAGGCGCGAAAATTTTTGGGGTATTTCGTGTGAATAATCACGATTTCACGCCAAAAATCATATTATTCCAATTTTAGGGGGGGGGCGCCCCCCTGGATCCGCCCCTGGTCCGAAAGCAAACATGTCGCTCCACTCGGACAAATTATTTTGATTCCGAGCCAAGCAGTCTTTGCTCTTACTCCTTAATAGTGCTGCGAGAAGCAACAAATACCAATTGTATAGTAGTTGGTTTGACCTGAACGACACTCGAACCCACGATCTACCGCCCGCACTTGATTCGAGCACGTTAACCATTACACCATCGATGTGTTTCAGAAAATAGTGTTTTAATAATAAACCACCCATTTAAATAACGGTCTTTGGCATTATAGAGCCAAGCCTGATCGGTTCTAAGTCATGTTAATAATGTGTCCGTGTGGAACTATAGCATTGTTATTTGAAGCAACCAACACTATAAACATTCTGCTCGTCATCATCCATGTTGATATACTTCAAAACAGACATAATCATAATCATGTCAAAAAGTAGCTTGATCTCGCCATAATATATCTGAAACAATTGTTCACCGTGGGCGTAAAGCAGCAGCCTCCCTCTCATTCCTATTCAATATAAGATTCCAATCTGTCCATGTCATAATTTTTATTCAGAGTGTACAAATTGATAGTTTTTGTAGTATAAAGTAGTTTTTGTAGTATAAAGTAATTTTTGTAGTACTAAATACTTCTTTTAATTACAATATAACCCTCGTGACCTTTCATTGGAGGAAAGTGATATGTGTTGTTTTATTTGTCGTTAGAATATGGCGAGGTGTACTTGATACATCATTATGTGATAAAAGTTGCCAATGGGATTGGTCGGTTGTTTTCTCCAGGTCCTGGTTTCCTGTACCTTAAAACTGACCGCCATGATATAACTGAAATATTGCTAAAAGTGGCGTTAAACACCATAAACTACAACCTTGTTAAAATATTTTCTACTTCGTTTTGAATTTTGAAGATCTTTGAATAATATCTATTGTCTTTTTCCTTATTTTATCTAATGCTATACATGAATTGATTGCTAATTCCATAAGCAAACAATAATTTGTCATAAATCATTCACGTGGTTTGTTAACCTGATTTGGTTTAGTACACGTGTCGTATTAATAGCCCACACAATCATGTACATACATTTATTGATGGTCTGGTTTCTCTCTTTTTTCCCTTTACTAAGAAACACATTATAAAAATTCCATGTAACAATCCCATATGACATGGAATTTTAACCCAATGAGAATAAAAGAGTATGTGAATCATGTATTTCCTTGAATGATTGACCCCTTAGATTGACCTCTTAGATTTGCCCTTTCAACCAATTGGTATATTCCTTACATATTTTTAAGTGTAAACATTCCATAGAACTGTAGAAAGCAATTTTTAATTTCTAGATATCTGATACTGTCTTAATTCATCTCCTAAGAGCAATTTTAAAGAAAGGTAAAATAAAGTAATTTTTTTAAGTCGGCACATATACCGGTATACATTTAACAAATAACATGAGCTACCAGAAGCTCTTAAAACCGACCTATTTTGAAATAACCGTCCCAGACTTTCAAACTCCGGCGGTATGACTTGATTATCTGATGTGGGACACAATCTCTCCAAAAAGTTGTTCTGGGTGAAACAAAAATGCAATGTTTGTCACAAGGACGGAATGTACATCAGTGCCTCATGTTTGGTGAATGCCATTTAAATGTCACGTTCTTTGCGTTTAAATGACAACATGACAACATACACAAGCTGCTGACGGAACATGCCATGGGTTATTTTACTGACTGTTGGATTTAGCTTCAGATACTAACTATAGAGTTATTGATAGATTCAATTAAGCTCTGTACGAAAAATGAGCCAGACAGAACACGGTGAATGTCGCAGACTACTGTTCCCGTTATTTCAGTAAGGCTTGGGAAATGGAAACTATGAGGGGGTGAGGGTATGGTATTTAGCGCCACTTTCAACAATATTTCAGTTATATCGTGGCTGTCAATTTTATTGGTGGAGGAAACCAGAGTATCCGGAAAAAAACCAGACCTGCCGCAAGTCACTACCTAACAAACTGTATCGCATAATGTTGTATCGAGTAAACTCGCCTGAGTGGGATTTGAACTCACAACGTTAGTGGTGATAGGCATTGATTGCATAGGTAGTTATAAATCCAATTATCATACGATCACTACCACGACGGCTATGATACAATGTACTTCGCATTGACTACATAATATACATATTTTAATGGTCATATATATAATTTATATACAATGTTTATTTACTGGTCTTCCTTCCCCGGGAACCCCGAGATATAGAAAGACACGTGTAGGACCTATGGTTCCTCCGACTAGTGTGTACACTAGTGTGAGGGCCAAACAAACCATGCACTATTTTATCTTACAAATACCATCATCATTGTTTCCGATATCACATTACGATCGACGCTACAAATAGAAACAAAAACAACCACGTGGTTCCCATCATGTAAGTTACACAATTTGACTATAGTTTGAAGTGAACTGACTTATTTGATATATATTTCTAGAAAATAACATCTAAAAATTGAAAGTTGATGATGGACTGTGAAAATTAAACGCTCTATCAAGCACAATACGTCAACAAATGTATAATTAAGAGTAGTACACCTTAAAAGCAGACCTCTATTTTGAGCTAGAATCAAATCATACGACAGGTCTGGGAGTAACTAATGAAATTATTACTCATATAACAGTTTTATTTGATTTGAAAACAAATTTTCTATTACTATACTGTAGCTAACGGTAAAATATCGTGATGTCTTCTGTTTTCACCTTCTTCAAATTAAATATCACTTATTGAGGGGATCGATGTCAGATATCTATAACAGAACAGAACAGAACATAATTTTTATTGGTGTGAAATCCATATACAAAGGATTGTTACCAAGACAACACATTAAATGCAAAACAAAGAAACTGTTAAATGCAATCAAACTACATAGGCATATACATGTTTGAAACGCATGACTCACTAACGACATTTAGTATGAGGAGGTGGTACATTTCTATATGATAACGCGGTTACTACGGGTAATATATAAGCGGATCTTTTATACTTTCCAAGCGTGCTTACATCTAGACTGACGAGTTATGTCCCCTGGCTCGTACCTCGGCTATTGAGACAGGCAATTGTCAGTCTAGCCTCACATCTGGTTCAAATTAGTATTAACTTTTCATGGTACCAGTAAACAGCTAATGCGATAGGATGGCGGGATCGGGAAAAAGTGGAATTCCAAATGAATTTCTGAAATATAGGACACCCCTGGTGTCAAGATATTCCAGTCCAGAAATGGCATATAATTTTAGTGACATGAAGAAATTTTCCACGTGGAGAAAGTTGTGGACATGGCTTGCAAAAGCAGAAAAGGTATTTACCGATATTATTGAATTGAGCAGGGGAGATAATTTCAGTTTACAATATAATGTTGAATATTGGAAAATCTAATTTGGATGTGCACCAACTAAATAATAAATAAACGATTTATTTAGAGTCGCTACGGAAAAAGAATTTATAACATGGGCTCTATAGAGCTTTTTAAATGGACTATTAGTATTATTGGATATCATATATACATGAATACACAGGGTATTCAAATTTCAATAAGATTGTATTGAACAGGCTGAATTGAAATTCGAAGTGGCTACATGATAAAAGGGAGGGGGTACGGCAGACTTGGGGTCAATTACTTTCAAATGTAATCGATTACATTACAATTACTTTGCAATTTTCATGATTACATTACATTACGATTACATCAATTTTCAAATGTAATCGATTAAATTACAATCACTTTGTAAATGTAATTGATTACATTACTGATTACATTTAATGTCATGACAACCAATATATCAGTGTTTTATGTTATTTTGTCTCGTGTGCATCTGTCCAATATCTCTTTCTTTTTTTTAATGTATTTCTTAATCGGAACTGAATTACAATTCAGTTGTAATGTGATCATTACATGCAATAACAAACAGTACATTGTAAATTAAAAACAGCAATTCTCATTTTCCCATTTTTCATAAAATATGTCTTCTCTTATTACTATATATGACCAATATTGATTCCATCTTATACTATTAGTACATATTATAACATACATTTGCACATTTTAATAATATATATCAAATAATTTCAAACATCCTGTGAAAGTCTATTGGGGATAATAAACTAGCAGTTAATTACCTGATAAAATTTGTAATTTAGGTATTATTTATGACACCAAATTATGTAACAATCACCATTACTAAATTTCACATCATTTGAATGTTTGTCCTTGATATATAATTCAGAAGATAAAAAAACAAAAATCATTCTGATTCTAAAAACTTGCTTAGAAATGTACATCATTTCTCATTCTAAATATGAAAATTAAATCCTTAATTTATGTAAAAAGGTTTAATAAAATATCCATTACAAGTTGCATAGTAAACCACAAGTAATGAAAAAATTATCATATAAACCAATATTAAAAGGAAAATCAGCACCAAAATAAAAAGCAGAAATATCACATATATCTGAATATCAGATACAAGCCCCCATTAGAATATTCTTTAAAAAAAAAATCTAAAATTTTACAAATATTACAACTTGCTATTTATCAGTTAATTTGTAATATACATGTATGTACGAGCATCATAAATAAATGTTTCTGAAAATTATAATTTACATTTTGCTTTTTATATAATATCTTTATTGAAATTTAAACCTCTTTTTAAACTTGTATAAGAAATCTTCATGAGATACCTATGTTTTGGTTTATATAAAATATTTCTTTATCTTATGCGAATCATGAGGACATGGTGATAGTCTTTCATAAAAGCAATTATATGAAATCTTGAAAGTTGTGTCGGATAATTTAAAATTTTAGAGCTTGTTGTGTTTTACACAAGCCGACAAACTGTTTTCACTGAATTTTTGAAACCCTAGAGAAATTGAAATTGAGATATTATTTGTTTGGATATCAAGTCTTTGAAGTCATAATTTATACTTAATATTTTTTGTAGCTGTGATAGTTTTGATTGCAATTAAGCATATAATAATATCTACATTATTTGTTTAATAAATTTCATGAAGGAAATTCATTTACATAAATCATACATTAAATATCTAAGGAGATATATGTTTCAGTTATGACAAAATAAGTCAAAATGATGAAAAGTAATCTAAATGTAATCAGAAAGTAGCCATGATTACAGGGTCAAAATTAATGTAATCGATTACATCACGATTACATGTAATCGAAGAAATGTCCGATTACAGATTACATTCGATTACATGAAAAATGTAATCGATTACAACCGATTACGATTACGAATTACGATTACCCCATGTCTGGGGTACGGAGAGGCTTGCCCCCCCCTGGAATTTTTATTTTCACTTACATTGAAAATGGTGCATTCTGAGGCATTTTAAGGTAGTTTACAAGTGCATCAAAAAGAAGGTTTCATAGAAATGATTTTTTTTTTAATTTTAGCAAGCAATAAGACCATTTCAAGATGACCGTGGAGCTTCAAACTTTTCCATTTGCGTATCTCACAGACCTGGTTTTCGTCCGCTTTTTTATTCCGGATTTTGTCGTTTGCGAATCCTTTTTTATAATATATTCAATACTTCTGATTGCCGATTTCCGCTTTTTTGTTGTCCTCGTAAAATCAGGTCTGATCTCATGACTTCAGGGATGCGGTAATTGCAATTGATTGCAAATTAATTACTTTTTTGGAAGTAATTGAAAGTAAGGCCAAAAAAAAAATATGTGTGTTTACTGTCACATGTCAAAAAAATCTAAGGACGGTCGGTCGGGATTAATTTTTTTTTTTTTTTATTATCGGCAAAACCGGAAATAGTCGTTCCCGGTTCCGAAATCCGATTCCGGTATTTCATTTTCAAAATTTTCGGTAAAATGACGAATTATGCAGTTTTTCTACCTTTGCTCTCAATTTCGACAAAAATCTAGCAGTTGAATAGATAAAACATTGCTGCTGGTTAAACAACAAAAATGGTTATCCGAATTCTGTGTCAAAATTCATAGGGTCGCTAGCAAAAATTAGGGTTGGTCGGGTGACCGTAAACACACATATTTTTTTTGGCCTAATTATAATTGAGCTTGATTTCAATTACATGTAATTGAATGTATTTAAATACATTTTGAAAAATTGGTGTAATTGCAATTACATTTTAAATACATTTCAATTACATACACTATATGCTTGAAAAGCTTCAATTTATTTACCTGAGAACTGAAGTAATATTTATCTCTAAAGAAAATTTTTGTTTTATTGTCAAAAAAAAGAAAAAAGATAAATTGATGTAAAACAAATTATACAATTTTTGATAATATGAAAAACAATAAATTGAATTCAGAAAATACATCCTTATCAATATCATACTTATTGCATATAGGCTACATCACATGTATATGAGCAAGAATATGGTATTTGAACTTTTGGTTTCTTTTGGTATCCAAATGGTTAAATACTAAAACTTAAATATTTCACACGTGGAATATGATTATATCAATACTGTACAAAAGAAACAAGTGATATAAAGGGAAAATATTTACCCATCTTTTTAAACATTTTTATCGTGACAGGAAACCAAATGCTTATTACAAGTTATGGTAATAAACATTTGGTTTCCTGTCGTGATAAAAATGTATGAAACGGCACCATCTAAGACCATTTGGTTTTTTCTTGGTTATTTAATGCATGTATATACCATTTTGAATATTAAAGTAGCATATTTTTTTTTATTTTTTAACGCGACAGGATACCACAAGCACTGTATCAGAGTTATAATATTATCATACAAAAATTGTATAAATGTTCCGAAAATCACACTTCCATTACACGTGGTTCACTTGTGACCGGAAGTTCAATTGGGCGGAAATTGTAAATCAGACTAATATATTTAATCTTTAAATTAACGTTTCTTTTTGGATGACATGTAACGCATAACGTAACAGGTGGATGATTGAATAAAAAAAATAGAAAATGAAAAGCTTAAATGTAAACATCCGTGATTAATATATTTAAACATCTCACGAGAGTTTATTTATGCTAATCGTTGTTATGGCGACTGTTACAAAAAGGAGATAACACAACTTAAAATAGCGTTACGAAATCGGAAACCAATGTAACGCGCAATATATGACACCTGTAACAGAAATACTTACTCTGCTCAAAATTTTCTTCTCTCCATTCTTCATTATCAATGTTTGTCAATATTTTAACGGCTAGCTTACATTTTTGTATGTCACAGTTGTGTGGAAATCCAACACCGTTACGCAGTTCAGAGACGAAAATAACGATAAGAAACGACGCATAAAAGTACGAAGATGGACATTAAAAATAATTTTTATTCATAAAATATTTACAGTATATCAATGGTCACCATTCATCTATCACACCAACCAACCATTTGGCCATAGAATTACAACATATATCAAAGAAATATCCAATTTTATCAGTTTTCTATCGTTATCAGAAACGGTTCAAATACCATATTCTTGCTCATATAAGAATGGTCAACACCAATTTTACTGTTAAATTAGATTGTATTAATCATCCCTGAAAATATACTTAATTTCTATAACACTTAAACCCATCATTTAACATTGTTTATTTAATCAAGATCATTATTGAATGATCAAGGTATCTAGACAAAAGACTAATCCCATGCCTCAGGCATATGGTGACAGATTTTAGTTAATCACACAATGCTGTGAACAGTTCAGTGCTAATTGTAACACATGTAAGTTCCTACAGATGCAGGTGGAAATTTTAAGGCCAAAGTGTGAATTTTCTGATTTTGGTGAATTAATATATAATTGCAATGTAATTAATTAATTACTTTTTAAAAGTATTTGAAAAAAATCAAATACATTTTAAAAACCACTGTAATTGCAATGTAATGTAATTGAAAAATATTGCAATGTAATTGAAAGTATTGAATTACTTTTTAAAGTAATTGAACCCAACCCTGCTCATGAGTTATCCATCGATAACATAATTATCTTTTCGATGTGTCTCTAGATTTGTCAATTGAAATATCTTTATCATTTAAACGTTTAATCGAATGATAATAAGGCCAAAAAAAAATATGTGTGTTTACGGTCACCCGACCCACCCTATTTTTCAGCCGCCAACCCTAACCTTTTTTATCGGCAATTATTCCACCCTAATTTTTGCTAACGACCCTATCAATTTTTACACAGAATTCGGATAACCATTTTTGTTGTTTAATCAGCAGCAATGTTTTATTTATTCAACCGCTAGCTTTTTGTCGAAATTGAGAGCAAAGAAGGTAGAACAACTGTGTAACTCGTCATAAAACAAATGACGGCTTACCGAAAATGGAATATCGGATTCCGGAACCGGGCACGACTATTTTGGGTTTTGCCGATAGTTATAAAAACATGTGACAGTAAACACACATATATTTTTTTTTTGGCCTAAGTTAAGCGTAGAATTGACACTGATCAATGATAAATTCAGATAAATTCGTTTCATTCCCCTAGTATTAGATAACCCCTGACAAATGCATTGTTATCGATCCTGAAATGCATTGTTTTTTGTATAATTGTGGATTTAAAAAATCTTTAAGAGTGAATAAATATTGTATATTTCTTTTATTTAATGAAAAAATATTTTAGTTTCTAACAGTCGAACCGGCAATTTCACTCGTTTGAAGCAGCGACATATCGCAGGGTGCTTGCCCTTATTGAAATCCCTGTATACACACTTCTAAAATTAGTAAAAAGCTACTGGTCAGCGAGTAGTTCTCCCCAAGAAGCAATTCTCGTGCCAACTTTCTCATTTAGAGCGAGCTCTCGTGATTTTTCGTCCGATTTTTTGAATTTTTCACTATCTTTAAAGGACGCTGTAGTACAGTACCAATCTTTTGTATTAATTTTTATCGAATTTCATTGTGAAATATCGTTAAAATCGGGTAAAAACCCTACTGCACCCCACATTCTGTCATTACGAAAAGTATTGGCACATGTAAAAATATCCCTATTTAGATAGATTTTAGCAAATTTTATACCAAAACATTTGGAATTGTCTATATTTTGATTGTTTATTTGCTCATTATGTTTAATATGTGAGTGGTTTTTATTTGCACATAATTTAAACATGATTATTAATTTTTAGGATTTATTTTTAGTTTAAATATAGGAAAATCAAAGTAAATTTTTATTTGTTGTGTTTGAATCATGTACAAATAAAAACCACTCAAATAAACATAATGAGCAAATAAACAATCAAAAGATAGACAATTCCGAATGTTTTGGTATAAAATTGGTTAAAATCTATCCAGAAATGACTTCACAATAATTTTTTGAAAAAATATGGTTTTGGTTGATTATATACCAAATTTTTTACATGTGCCATAATAAAATGGCCACATACTGTAATGACAGAATGTGGGGTGCAGTAGGGTTTTTACCCGATTTTAGCGATATTTCACAATGAAATTCAATAAAAATTAATACGAAAGATTGATACACTTTTGGCCACATACTGTACAGCAACAGGGGGTCACGTGTGTCGGTACTCTTAAAAATAGAAAAACACATGGTATGATCATCGGAGAATCTAGTGACACCATATTTCCAATTTATTTCTTCAAATCTTTAAGATCTTTCTAAAAAGTGTCACATTTTGCATTATTACGAATACTCATCCCGACAATCCAAAATACTCACGATTGCAGAATAAAAATAAATTCCATGTGAATGCAAATGGCTGCATGCGCATACACTGTTTATGTCATCAATTACCTTGACCTCTAATTTATACATGGATCCTTTATTATCACATTGTATTTAAATTAATTCTAGAAAAACTGAAATTTCATAAAGAAAATGAAAATTATCAGGTAAACCACTGTTGAAAAGGATGTATTTTACGGAATAGGGTGAGCAGCGTTGGGGAGGGCATGACAGGCATTAAAACACAGATGAATATTAATCAGAATTTTCTACAAACTAACACAAAAGCCTGAAAACGTTTTAAGAAAGGGTTTAAATTTTCTAAAATATCATTTTTCTTTGCTTATTATGCTTTAGCTTCACGAAAGACAACATTTCCGAAAGTTGGCAAGAATTGCTTCTGTTTCGGCCATTTTCTGTTAAAAAATGCAACGTCATAATAACGGATCCCCAATCAGCGTATGCTCCCCATTATGAAAATTTATTTCATATGTAAATCGTTATGGGTTATTCAAAATAATAATGAAGTGTAATAAATGTTTCTCATGTACTTCTTCAAAACATTGGATAATAAAGGTAAAAAATGGCAAGAACTACTCGCTGACCAGTGAATTTAAATGCACAACTTAAAACTTTTAAAAAAAGTTTAAGAAACTAAATTGCTGTCACAAGATTGATCAGTAGCATAATAATCTGATGTCCTTGATAATCTGATGATTTGTTGATCGGATAATGTTATAGTTTTACAGAAATTACTTATCACAAAGATTGGCTGAAAAAACGTTATAATTGTGATTGTGAATTTGCACATCTTTCTGTGTTCCTATGTAATCTCGTGGAGATTAGACTGCTGGAGAAATTTTTTGCTCTATCTCTAGGATAATCTCGTCACAAGCCTATCAAGGGGAGAGGGTCGATTTTAATTTTCCAGAATACCTTTGATAGTGCTCGTGATAAGATTATGCAGAAAATTTCTTCGGAAGTCTCAGCAAGATTATATTCCTATGAATCATGATGGTGCCATCCAATGAACGATTATCAGAATGTTCTGACTGACCTCACATGAACTTCCGTAACTGTAGCAACAATTTAAATATACGGAGGGATATTGAGTATTTTACTGTAAGAGGACATATTCAGGGAAGCTGATCCAGACATTTTAAAAAGGGGATTCCTAATGAGAGTCTTAAATTTGTTATTTTAGAATTTCTGTATAAGGAATTACAGGACTCAATCAACTTTAATCCAGTTGCCTGGGTGGTGTAATTGTTAGTGTGCTCTCCTCCAGTGTGTTAGAACATGGATTCGATCACCATTTAAAATGTAGCCTTTTTTAGCTCATCTGGCCAAAGGCCATGTGAGCTTTTGCCATCACTTGGCGTCCGTCGTCTGTCCGTCCGTCATACGTCGTAAACTTTCACATTTTAATCTTCTCCTCAGAAACCACAGGGCCAATTGCAACCAAACTTTGTTGGAATGGTTCTTGGATGGCCCCCTTCCAAAATTGTGTCCGGTGATCGCGACTTCCAACCAAGATGGCCACCAAGCTAAAAATAGAAAAAAGGGGGATGAAATTTTAATTGTCCATTGCTGCTTTAGTATAAGTCAAAATGAGCTCAAATTTTAACTGCAGCTACATGTACATGGCAAGAAGTAGTTTAACACATATTCCGAGTTTTTCTGTGAAATTTTTCTTCCAGCCGATTTATACCGATTATGCAAATTAGGCAGATTTTGATAAAAGATCACATTTAAATCTTCTCCTCTGAAACCGCTGAACCAAATTAAACCAAACCAGGCAGGGATGGCCCCTGGGTGGGTCCCTTTCAAAATTGTGTCCGACAGCCCCACCCTCCTTTCAAGATGGCTGCTGTTACTAAAAATAGAAATTTCTTCAATTGTCCATTGCCGCTTTAGTATGTCAAAATGAGCTCAAATTTTAACTGAAGCTACATGGCAAGGAGTAGTTTTAACATATATTCTGGGTTTTTCTGTGAAATATTTACTTTCAGCCGATTTATACCGATTATGCAAATTAGGCATATTTTGATAAAAAGATCACATTTAAATCTTCTCCTCTGAAACCGCTAAACCAAATTAAACCAAACCTGGCAGGGATGGTCCCTGGGTGGGTCCCTTTCAAAATTGTGTCCGACAGCCCCGCCCTCCATTCAAGATGGCTGCTGTTACTAAAAATAGAAATTTCTTCAATTGTCCATTGCTGCTTTAGTATAAGTCAAAATGAGCTCAAATTTTATCTGCAGCTACATGGCAATGAGTAGTTTAGCAAATATTCTGGGTTTTTCTGTGAGATTTTTTCAGCCGGTTTATTCCATTTAGGAATATTATGAGATAAAAATCACATCTAAATCTTTTGCTCAGAAATTTGAGTTGAAATGATCTTTGGGTGGCCCACTTTCAAAATTATGTGGAACACCCCCATTTTCTATTAACTTTAGATGTAAAATTGAAAACCAGGTGAGCGATTACAGGCTCCTAGTTTGTAGGTCAAACCAGAAACTTTAAAATTGGTATGTGCTGCTTCTCAGATAACCATTCAGTGATAAGGAGTATAAGGAAATATCAAATGGATTCAAGACAGTGCGTCTGCGTTAAATGGACATGTCTACGTGTACCTTTGGACTGTTGTTTCAGTGAGCTAGAATTATAAAAATGCAACTGAGCATGTTAGTCTAGTACAAAGGGAACATTGTCATCACCTCATTGAAAGGTACTTGATTTCACCATGAATGATATACCTGAATAGATGCTCAATTGGCATTAGACAACAATCACTCATTCACTGATTCAACTTTTATTCCAGTTTGTTGCTGATAGTACCTAAAAGTCTGAGAATTTAAAATATATATTTTGTTGAAACTAATGACAGTTGCATTTTTTTCTTCAGAAACTTGGTTTACAAATTACTGATGAACAGATTAAAGAAATGGAAGAAAATATAGAATGTATAGATTTTGAGAGAGCTGCCGCAGAGGAAAAACGAGTACGACATGATGTGATGGCACATGTACACACGTTTGCTGCAGCATGCCCAATGGCTGGACCAATAATTCATCTTGGTGCTACTTCTGCTTATGTTGGGGATAACACTGTATATATATTTTTCATAAATACATAAGGCCAGGGGGGAAAATATCTGTTTCTACTAAAATTCGTGAAAAAAAAGGTTAGGTAGGCAAACCTTTCAATCATGTTAATTTTTATCAAGGTTATACAGGATCTGACTTTAACAGTACTTGTCCAAAAATAGCAAAACAAACTTTCGAGTGGGCACTAAAAATTAGTACAAGTAGGTTAGAGGAAACACAGGTATTTCTTTCTTGCCTAAGGCATATTTGTGTCATGTATTGTATATTGCTTTGTTTGAATCATTGCTTCAGTGGGGGCCGTCGTGGTCGTAATCCTATGGTAGTTGGATTTATAACTACTTATGCATTCAGTGCTTATCACCACTAACGTGAGTTCGAATCCTGTTCAGGTGAGGTGTATTCAATAGAACATTGTGTGATAAAGTTTGTCAGTGACTTGCGACAGGTCAGTGGTTTTCTCTGGGTACTCCGGTTTCCACCACCGATAAAGCTGACTGCCACGATATAACTGAAATATTGTCGAAAGTGGCGTTAAGCACCATTATCCTAACCCCCATAATGTCAATTGAGAAGTATTTCAATGAATGTCAGTTTGTTAAGCCATGGTTAAAAGGTAGAAATATCAAAACGATTAAAACAATGAATACATGAAGCAGAAAAGTAAAAATGGCCTGCTGTAAATTCGACCTAAAAGGTCTTTGTCAAGGGAATGAGGAATTTCAGCTACAATGTACATTAATGGTGAAAACAAGTTTGTACAACAATAAATTATAAGTAAACAGTCCTCACGATGAGCACCAGTCCTCCGGCCCAAGACCAGTAAAACTTTGTTCAGTCCTCATGATGAGCACCAGTCCTCTGGCCCAAGACCAGTAAAACTTTGTTCAGTCCTCATGATGAGCACCAGTCCTCTGGTCCAAGACCAGTAAAACTTTGTTCAGTCCTCACGATGAGCACCAGTCCTCTGGTCCAAGACCAGTAAAACTTTGTTCAGTCCTCATGATGAGCACCATTCCTCTGGTCCAAGACCTGTAAAACTTTGTTCAGTCCTCACGATGAGCACCAGTCCTCTGGTCCAAGACCTGTAAAACTTTGTTCAGTCCTCACGATGAGCACCATTCCTCAGGCCCAAGACCAGTAAAACTTTGTTCAGTCCTCATGATGAGCACCAGTCCTCTGGTCCAAGACCAGTAAAACTTTGTTCAGTCCTCACGATGAGCACCAGTCCTCTGGTCCAAGACCAGTAAAACTTTGTTCAGTCCTCACGATGAGCACCAGTCCTCCGGCCCAAGACCAGTAAAACTTTGTTCAGTCCTCATGATGAGCACCAGTCCTCTGGTCCAAGACCAGTAAAACTTTGTTCAGTCCTCACGATGAGCACCAGTCCTCCGGCCCAAGACCAGTAAAACTTTGTTCAGTCCTCATGATGAGCACCAGTCCTCTGGTCCAAGACCAGTAAAACTTTGTTCAGTCCTCATGATGAGCACCATTCCTCTGGCCCAAGACCTGTAAAACTTTGTTCAGTCCTCATGATGAGCACCGGACTCTGGCCCAAGACCAGTAAAACTTTGTTCAGTCCTCACGATGAGCACCATTCCTCTGGTCCAAGACCAGTAAAACTTTGTTCAGTCCTCATGATGAGCACCATTCCTCAGGTCCAAGACCAGTAAAACTTTGTTCAGTCCTCTGGCCCAAGACCCGTAAAACTTTGTTCAGTCCTCACGATGAGCACCATTCCTCTGGCCCAAGACCTGTAAAACTTTGTTCAGTCCTCATGATGAGCACCATTCCTCTGGTCCAAGACCAGTAAAACTTTGTTCAGTCCTCACGATGAGCACCATTCCTCTGGCCCAAGACCTGTAAAACTTTGTTCAGTCCTCATGATGAGCACCATTCCTCTGGCCCAAGACCTGTAAAACTTTGTTCAGTCCTCATGATGAGCACCGGTACTCTGGCCCAAGACCTGTAAAACTTTGTTCAGTCCTCACGATGAGCACCATTCCTCAGGCCCAAGACCAGTAAAACTTTGTTCAGTCCTCACGATGAGCACCAGTCCTCTGGCCCAAGACCAGTAAAACTTTGTTCAGTCCTCATGATGAGCACCAGTCCTCTGGCCCAAGACCCGTAAAACTTTGTTCAGTCCTCACGATGAGCACCAGTCCTCTGGCCCAAGACCAGTAAAACTTTGTTCAGTCCTCACGATGAGCACCAGTACTCTGGCCCAAGACCTGTAAAACTTTGTTCAGTCCTCACGATGAGCACCATTCCTCAGGCCCAAGACCTGTAAAACTTTGTTCAGTCCTCATGATGAGCACCATTCCTCTGGCCCAAGACCTGTAAAACTTTGTTCAGTCCTCACGATGAGCACCATTCCTCTGGTCCAAGACCAGTAAAACTTTGTTCAGTCCTCACGATGAGCACCATTCCTCTGGTCCAAGACCAGTAAAACTTTGTTCAGTCCTCATGATGAGCACCAGTCCTCTGGCCCAAGACCTGTAAAACTTTGTTCAGTCCTCATGATGAGCACCAGTCCTCCGACCCAAGACCTGTAAAACTTTGTTCAGTCCTCATGATGAGCACCAGTCCTCTGGTCCAAGACCAGTAAAACTTTGTTCAGTCCTCATGATGAGCACCATTCCTCTGGTCCAAGACCAGTAAAACTTTGTTCAGTCCTCATGATGAGCACCATTCCTCTGGCCCAAGACCTGTAAAACTTTGTTCAGTCCTCACGATGAGCACCATTCCTCAGGCCCAAGACCTGTAAAACTTTGTTCAGTCCTCATGATGAGCACCAGTCCTCTGGTCCAAGACCAGTAAAACTTTGTTCAGTCCTCTGGCTCAAGATCAGTAAAACTTTGTTCAGTCCTCACGATGAGCACCAGTCCTCTGGTCAAAGACCTGTAAAACTTTGTTCAGTCCTCACGATGAGCACCAGTCCTCTGGTCCAAGACCAGTAAAACTTTGTTCAGTCCTCACGATGAGCACCATTCCTCTGGCCCAAGACCAGTAAAACTTTGTTCAGTCCTCATGATGAGCACCAGTCCTCTGGTCCAAGACCTGTAAAACTTTGTTCAGTCCTCACGATGAGCACCAGTCCTCTGGTCCAAGACCAGTAAAACTTTGTTCAGTCCTCACGATGAGCACCAGTCCTCTGGTCCAAGACCAGTAAAACTTTGTTCAGTCCTCACGATGAGCACCTGTCCTCCGGCCCAAGACCAGTAAAACTTTGTTCAGTCCTCATGATGAGCACCATTCCTCTGGCCCAAGACCAGTAAAACTTTGTTCAGTCCTCATGATGAGCACCAGTCCTCTGGTCCAAGACCAGTAAAACTTTGTTCAGTCCTCACGATGAGCACCAGTCCTCTGGTCCAAGACCTGTAAAACTTTGTTCAGTCCTCACGATGAGCACCAGTCCTCTGGTCCAAGACCAGTAAAACTTTGTTCAGTCCTCACGATGAGCACCAGTCCTCCGGCCCAAGACCAGTAAAACTTTGTTCAGTCCTCATGATGAGCACCAGTCCTCTGGTCTAAGACCAGTAAAACTTTGTTCAGTCCTCACGATGAGCACCAGTCCTCCGGCCCAAGACCAGTAAAACTTTGTTCAGTCCTCTGGTCCAAGACCAGTAAAACTTTGTTCAGTCCTCATGATGAGCACCATTCCTCTGGCCCAAGACCTGTAAAACTTTGTTCAGTCCTCATGATGAGCACCGGTACTCTGGCCCAAGACCAGTAAAACTTTGTTCAGTCCTCACGATGAGCACCATTCCTCAGGCCCAAGACCAGTAAAACTTTGTTCAGTCCTCATGATGAGCACCATTCCTCAGGTCCAAGACCAGTAAAACTTTGTTCAGTCCTCACGATGAGCACCAGTCCTCTGGCCCAAGACCCGTAAAACTTTGTTCAGTCCTCACGATGAGCACCATTCCTCTGGCCCAAGACCTGTAAAACTTTGTTCAGTCCTCATGATGAGCACCATTCCTCTGGTCCAAGACCAGTAAAACTTTGTTCAGTCCTCACGATGAGCACCATTCCTCTGGCCCAAGACCTGTAAAACTTTGTTCAGTCCTCATGATGAGCACCATTCCTCTGTCCCAAGACCTGTAAAACTTTGTTCAGTCCTCATGATGAGCACCGGTACTCTGGCCCAAGACCTGTAAAACTTTGTTCAGTCCTCACGATGAGCACCATTCCTCAGGCCCAAGACCAGTAAAACTTTGTTCAGTCCTCACGATGAGCACCAGTCCTCTGGCCCAAGACCAGTAAAACTTTGTTCAGTCCTCATGATGAGCACCAGTCCTCTGGCCCAAGACCAGTAAAACTTTGTTCAGTCCTCACGATGAGCACCAGTCCTCTGGCCCAAGACCAGTAAAACTTTGTTCAGTCCTCACGATGAGCACCAGTACTCTGGCCCAAGACCTGTAAAACTTTGTTCAGTCCTCACGATGAGCACCATTCCTCTGGTCCAAGACCAGTAAAACTTTGTTCAGTCCTCATGATGAGCACCATTCCTCTGGCCCAAAACCTGTAAAACTTTGTTCAGTCCTCATGATGAGCACCAGTCCTCTGGTCCAAGACCAGTAAAACTTTGTTCAGTCCTCATGATGAGCACCATTCCTCTGGCCCAAGACCTGTAAAACTTTGTTCAGTCCTCACGATGAGCACCATTCCTCAGGTCCAAGACCAGTAAAACTTTGTTCAGTCCTCACGATGAGCACCATTCCTCTGGTCCAAGACCAGTAAAACTTTGTTCAGTCCTCATGATGAGCACCAGTCCTCTGGCCCAAGACCTGTAAAACTTTGTTCAGTCCTCATGATGAGCACCAGTCCTCCGACCCAAGACCTGTAAAACTTTGTTCAGTCCTCATGATGAGCACCAGTCCTCTGGTCCAAGACCAGTAAAACTTTGTTCAGTCCTCATGATGAGCACCATTCCTCTGGTCCAAGACCAGTAAAACTTTGTTCAGTCCTCATGATGAGCACCATTCCTCTGGCCCAAGACCTGTAAAACTTTGTTCAGTCCTCACGATGAGCACCATTCCTCAGGCCCAAGACCTGTAAAACTTTGTTCAGTCCTCATGATGAGCACCAGTCCTCTGGTCCAAGACCAGTAAAACTTTGTTCAGTCCTCTGGCTCAAGATCAGTAAAACTTTGTTCAGTCCTCACGATGAGCACCAGTCCTCTGGTCAAAGACCTGTAAAACTTTGTTCAGTCCTCACGATGAGCACCAGTCCTCTGGTCCAAGACCTGTAAAACTTTGTTCAGTCCTCACGATGAGCACCATTCCTCTGGCCCAAGACCAGTAAAACTTTGTTCAGTCCTCATGATGAGCACCAGTCCTCTGGTCCAAGACCTGTAAAACTTTGTTCAGTCCTCACGATGAGCACCAGTCCTCTGGTCCAAGACCAGTAAAACTTTGTTCAGTCCTCACGATGAGCACCAGTCCTCTGGTCCAAGACCAGTAAAACTTTGTTCAGTCCTCACGATGAGCACCTGTCCTCCGGCCCAAGACCAGTAAAACTTTGTTCAGTCCTCATGATGAGCACCATTCCTCTGGCCCAAGACCAGTAAAACTTTGTTCAGTCCTCATGATGAGCACCAGTCCTCTGGTCCAAGACCAGTAAAACTTTGTTCAGTCCTCACGATGAGCACCAGTCCTCTGGTCCAAGACCTGTAAAACTTTGTTCAGTCCTCACGATGAGCACCAGTCCTCTGGTCCAAGACCAGTAAAACTTTGTTCAGTCCTCACGATGAGCACCAGTCCTCCGGCCCAAGACCAGTAAAACTTTGTTCAGTCCTCATGATGAGCACCAGTCCTCTGGTCTAAGACCAGTAAAACTTTGTTCAGTCCTCACGATGAGCACCAGTCCTCCGGCCCAAGACCAGTAAAACTTTGTTCAGTCCTCATGATGAGCACCAGTCCTCTGGTCCAAGACCAGTAAAACTTTGTTCAGTCCTCATGATGAGCACCATTCCTCTGGCCCAAGACCTGTAAAACTTTGTTCAGTCCTCATGATGAGCACCAGTACTCTGGCCCAAGACCAGTAAAACTTTGTTCAGTCCTCACGATGAGCACCATTCCTCAGGCCCAAGACCAGTAAAACTTTGTTCAGTCCTCATGATGAGCACCATTCCTCAGGTCCAAGACCAGTAAAACTTTGTTCAGTCCTCACGATGAGCACCAGTCCTCTGGCCCAAGACCCGTAAAACTTTGTTCAGTCCTCACGATGAGCACCATTCCTCTGGCCCAAGACCTGTAAAACTTTGTTCAGTCCTCATGATGAGCACCATTCCTCTGGTCCAAGACCAGTAAAACTTTGTTCAGTCCTCACGATGAGCACCATTCCTCTGGCCCAAGACCTGTAAAACTTTGTTCAGTCCTCATGATGAGCACCATTCCTCTGTCCCAAGACCTGTAAAACTTTGTTCAGTCCTCATGATGAGCACCGGTACTCTGGCCCAAGACCTGTAAAACTTTGTTCAGTCCTCACGATGAGCACCATTCCTCAGGCCCAAGACCAGTAAAACTTTGTTCAGTCCTCACGATGAGCACCAGTCCTCTGGCCCAAGACCAGTAAAACTTTGTTCAGTCCTCATGATGAGCACCAGTCCTCTGGCCCAAGACCAGTAAAACTTTGTTCAGTCCTCACGATGAGCACCAGTCCTCTGGCCCAAGACCAGTAAAACTTTGTTCAGTCCTCACGATGAGCACCAGTACTCTGGCCCAAGACCTGTAAAACTTTGTTCAGTCCTCACGATGAGCACCATTCCTCAGGCCCAAGACCTGTAAAACTTTGTTCAGTCCTCAGGATGAGCACCATTCCTCTGGCCCAAGACCTGTAAAACTTTGTTCAGTCCTCACGATGAGCACCATTCCTCAGGTCCAAGACCAGTAAAACTTTGTTCATTCCTCACGATGAGCACCATTCCTCTGGTCCAAGACCAGTAAAACTTTGTTCAGTCCTCATGATGAGCACCATTCCTCTGGCCCAAAACCTGTAAAACTTTGTTCAGTCCTCATGATGAGCACCAGTCCTCTGGTCCAAGACCAGTAAAACTTTGTTCAGTCCTCATGATGAGCACCATTCCTCTGGCCCAAGACCTGTAAAACTTTGTTCAGTCCTCACGATGAGCACCATTCCTCTGGTCCAAGACCAGTAAAACTTTGTTCAGTCCTCACGATGAGCACCATTCCTCTGGTCCAAGACCAGTAAAACTTTGTTCAGTCCTCATGATGAGCACCAGTCCTCTGGCCCAAGACCTGTAAAACTTTGTTCAGTCCTCATGATGAGCACCAGTCCTCCGACCCAAGACCTGTAAAACTTTGTTCAGTCCTCATGATGAGCACCAGTCCTCTGGTCCAAGACCAGTAAAACTTTGTTCAGTCCTCATGATGAGCACCATTCCTCTGGTCCAAGACCAGTAAAACTTTGTTCAGTCCTCATGATGAGCACCATTCCTCTGGCCCAAGACCTGTAAAACTTTGTTCAGTCCTCACGATGAGCACCATTCCTCAGGCCCAAGACCTGTAAAACTTTGTTCAGTCCTCATGATGAGCACCAGTCCTCTGGTCCAAGACCAGTAAAACTTTGTTCAGTCCTCTGGCTCAAGATCAGTAAAACTTTGTTCAGTCCTCACGATGAGCACCAGTCCTCTGGTCCAAGACCAGTAAAACTTTGTTCAGTCCTCGCGATGAGCACCATTCCTCAGGTCCAAGACCAGTAAAACTTTGTTCAGTCCTCACGATGAGCACCAGTCCTCCGACCCAAGACCTGTAAAACTTTGTTCAGTCCTCATGATGAGCACCAGTCCTCTGGTCCAAGACCAGTAAAACTTTGTTCAGTCCTCTGGCCCAAGACCAGTAAAACTTTGTTCAGTCCCCACGATGAGCACCATTCCTCTGGCCCAAGACCAGTAAAACTTTGTTCAGTCCTCACGATGAGCACCAGTACTCCGGCCCAAGACCCGTAAAACTTTGTTCAGTCCTCATGATGAGCACCGGTACTCTGGCCCAAGACCTGTAAAACTTTGTTGGACCTGTAAATTTTTCAGTTTTTTGTATAGCTAAACTACACAATGTATATATAAAAATAAATTCAAGAATTTGATTCGAACCAGTAATTAAAATTTTCATTTCGAGGACTGGGTAAAGGGTGGGATGGGTCTGTGGATGTACATTTTTGTATGTATTGATTGTTTCAAGAAAAAGGGGAGATAATTGATAGAATCAGAAAATTTTGACTTGTAATGGACAAACCATTACCAGGGACCACTCTTAAAAGACTGTTTATCATTAGAAACTGCTACAACTTTATCTGTTACATACATTCTTACTTTTCTGTTTTATGTATTCATCGTATTGATATTTTTATCTTTTAACCAAGGCTTAGCAAACTGTTATTCAGCAACCCCTCAGTTAGATTAATTTACATATGTCATTCTTCCTGCACATGATATCCAGCAGATGCACCTTACTAAGAAGTCGGGCCTTTCAATAAGGTGCGGTACCAGGTACTTTTACCTTCTTAAATGGGTCTTTGGTACCTCCTAATTTTAAAGAGTGTTGTATAAGATACTCATGAATATTGTTCAAATATTAATAAAAAGTACCACCTGTAAATAGTGAAGTACTGGTACACTTGAGAAATATTGAAAACTATGAGAAGTTGTAGCTCACAGTGGAGAAAGTAGGACATATTTATTGCTACATATAGATACCCTATGTCACAGGAATTCCTAGAAAATTGGCATATGACGAATAATAATGAATTCACGGTATTTTCATATATATACAGTCCTCACGATGAGCACCGGTCCTCCGGCCCAAGACCAGTAAAATTTTGTTCGAACCCGAAAACTTTTCAGTTTTTATTTAGAACTAGACATATGAAAATAAATTCAAGAATATAATTCGGACCAGTAAATTTTCATGAATATGTTATACAACACCGTTTAAAATTAGGAAGAACCAAAGACAATTTTATGTAGGTAAAAGTACCTGGTGCCGCCCCTTATTGAAAAACCTTGATTCATCAAACTTTTATGCTGCAAGAATCTCTGGAATTTTTAATTAAATCATTATATTTTGTGTTTTGTAGGATCTGATAGTTATGAGAGATGGATTTGATCTATTATTACCCAAGGTAAGATTAGTCTACCAGTTTATCAAGACATTGTTATTTGATTTAGAATAAATGGATAAAGTTGTCAATGCCTTGCAACAGGTCAGTGGTTTTCTCCGGGTACTCCGGTTTCCTCCATCAATACAACTGACTGCCACGATATAAATGAAATATTGTTGAAAGTGGCATTAAACGTCATAACCCTAACCCTAGAATAAATGAAAGAATTCATTTTAAGACCAGTCCAATTTGTTATACTACATTGCAAAATAATATTCATTGGACATGTTCGATGAAAATCTGAGTAACCCTACATCATCATAGATATGTATCTATTGAAATGTAAAAGATATGAACCAATGTTTAATTAGCCTGAGAGTTGTTGGATGAATTTTAAGTGGATTCCAAGTTATGTTAGCTGTTGTGTTCTGTCCCCTTAATCTTGTCTTGTAAGGATAATCAAACTTCTGCAAGACTCTTAATGCTTAAATAAGACATCTCAGTGAGATTGCATTAACCGTTGCTTATGAATACATGTTTAAGCCAAATAAGTCATACATTAGATAAATCTTGTTCTTTCTAATTCCTTTTATGGTCATGATTGTATGGTAGTTGGATTTATAACTACCTATGCAATCAGTGCCTATCACCACTGATGCTGTGAGTTCAAATCTCCATCAGGGCAAGGTGTACAACATTATGTGATAAAGTTTGTCAGTGACATGCGACAGGTCAGTGGTTTTCTCTGGGTCCTCCGGTTTCCTCCACCAATAAAACTGACCACCACGATATAACTGAAATATTGTTGAAAGTGACATTAAACACCATCAAACAAACATATAATTCCTAATCATTATTGTTTTGTGTCTTTTCAGTTATCCAAGTGTATACAGAGATTAGCAACATTTGCTCTACAGTATAAGGACCTGCCTTGTCTGTCTTATACACACCTTCAGTAAGTATGCTATATATAGATCATTATATTGATAGATTTAAGTTTGTGTAATAAGGCTCTGAAAATTTCTTTTACTTTTGTTAACCATATTGCCACTTGTGATTTGGTTATAAAATGTTTTAGGGGCTGTCGTAACCATGATTTTATGGTAGTTGGATTTATATCTACCTATGCAAACAGTGCAATCCTAGCTAAAGTTGTTATTTTGAATCCCACTCATGACAAGGTTTACTCAGTGCAAATTATGTGATAAATGACATATGGCAATTTGTGTGGAATCTCCTGGTACTCCAAGTTTACTCCACAAATGAAACTGACTATTTATTCTTGGCCGTTGCTTTTTCTTAGTTATTTCTGTTAAACTGTATTGTATAAAATATCCTAATTCAGGACTTTCAATATTTTTCAAGTGTACCAGTACTTCACTACTTACAGGCAGTACCTTTTCTTAAAATTTAAACATTTTTTATGAATATCTTATGCAACACTCTTTGAAATTAGGAGTTACCAATTGCCATTTAAAGTGGATAAAATTAGTGCAGCCTGTACAGCCCCTGAAAGGCCTGCTAATTCATCTGTATTTGACATTCATTACTTACAGACCAGCACAGTTATCTACCGTTGGTAAAAGAGCCTGTATCTGGATCCAAGATTTGTTAATGGATCTCAGAAATCTTGAAACAGCAAGAGACAATTTACGTTTCCGTGGAGTGAAAGGCACAACAGGGACCCAGGCTAGTTTCCTACAACTGTTTGAAGGAAATGATGATAAGGTAACCAGATATGGTAAATGCTATGCTAGTAGTAGTATGAGGGTTTAATGCTATGCTAATTTAAACAGTTTATTAATATAGTCTGAATTATTTCTTTGTCACTTTTCAATAGATGATGTATATGATGCAACCTAATTAAAAATTCCAATAATATGTACAAAATTTAGGGTTATGATGTTTAATGCCACTTTCAGCAATATTTAAGTTATATCGTGGCGGTCAGTTTTATTGGTGGAGGAAACTTGAGAAAACCACAGACGACTGTCGCAAGTCACATGCAAAATTTAATCCTAGTATTGCCTCTGCAAGAAACTCCAAATTAAACACTTAAAACAATACTTTTAAGTCATAAAGATATAACACTACTGATCATTCTTGTCTATATACAAACAAGTGTTTTCTTTTGAAAACAAGCTTTAATGGAATTTTTTTTAAATTGAACATTTAAAGAAAGATAACTCTATTTCATATTTCAACTTCTGTTCGTTTCCTTTGCTCTTCCAGTATCAAAAATAGTGTGATGTTATTCATTTTATTAAATGACTTAATATATTATACACAATGTCGTGGGATTTATTTCTCAGAAATTATGTTCACTCTTAATTTAACTATACAGAATTCAATTCCGTGGAATCAGCCACCCACAGAATTATATTTTGTTCAAAACCCACCACCCATAGAAATGCTTTTCATGGACTATGTAACCACCCATGGAAAATATTGTTTGAAATAGAAGTGTCCCAGGTATTTTTTTTCTGGAAGATCCCTAAAGGCAATAAATGTAGATTTTCTGCATCTTTTACATGTAAAATTTATTTTATAACAATCAAAGATTGTTGTTTTCGTTATTTTCTCCAGCAAATTAATTTCTTGTCTGTTTTCTAGGATTGTATTAAAAGATGGCAGTTTAAATTTTTTTTTATTTCATAGCAAATTGTGAGGCATTATATTAATAGTTTTGCAAAATAGAGAAGAAAAACAAATTTCTCTACTAAAATATTACAAGATGATATAAAGCGGTAGATGAAAATAGCGTTGAAGAAGTAAGTAATTATATCTAAATAATTCTTATATGATTTACATAATTAGAAATCCTATGCTCTGATTGGGTATAAGCGCTTATGGAGGCGTGGTTTTTGTCAGTTTATTTTTCGAGAGACGATGTTCACCGGACTACTTTTTTCGTAATGTAAACAAAATGGCGGCTTGGATTCCCGATAATAAAAAAAGATAAAAGAAGCAATGTTTATTGTTAATAATCGACAATTATTGTTAGATATGAAATAAAAAAATAAATGCCAATGAAAAAAAAAACTTGTATTGTTGACATAAAAAACAAATTCCGGAAAAAATACTTAAGACAACCATCTATCGACTGACTTTTGTAATATATCGTCATCCTGTGACGTTGTTTACAAGGGACGCTGATTGCCACAAGCTGGTTACTGATTTATTTTACGATTTTGTGAGCATTTTATTTGTTTGAGTAGCTAAATGCAAAATGCCATCAAATTGGAAAATATCAGTAACTTAATTACATCACCGTCTAGTTATCAATGTAGGAAAACAAGGTTAGTGCATTTTGTTATTCATGGCCGACACACATCAATGGAATGTATGTGTGTGTACTGGGGATTCCCAAAGGGAAATTTTCAAAACAAATGAAAAAAAAATATACTTAGTTACAGAATTATAAGGATTAAACGCATTTTTTCAGGAGTTTATTGATGTATAACCTGGACCAATTCACTCGCAAACTTACATAAAAGTCCTTCAGACTTTTATTTGTTTGTGAGTGAATTGGTCCAGGTTATGCATAAATAAACTCCGGAAAAAATGCGTTTAATCCTATACTAGTTTTTGTCATGTGAGCTTTTGTCATGGGTAAGCGTCCGTCTGTCCGTCCGTCCGTCCGTTAGCTTTTCACATTTAAATCTTCTTCTCTGAAACCGCTGAACAGAAATCAGCCAAACTTGCCAGAAATGTTCATTGGATGGTCCTCTACCAGATTTGTGTTTTTGGTGCTGATTTGAAATCCAACATGGCTGCCAGGGTCCATAATGTGTTCTCATTGGCTGAAATTTTAAAAATCTTCTTGTTAGAAACCACTAAGCCAATTGAATTGTGACTTTGCAGGAATGATCATTGGGTGGTCCTGTACTAAATTTGTGAATCGTTTGCCGATCGGAAATTCAAGATGGCCGCCATGACTCGACTTAGTTTAACATTGGACCCTATGGGAATTTCACATTTTCATCTTTTTTTCTGAAACCACAAAACAGATTTGAATCAAACTTGGCAGAAATGTTCATTGGATGGTCATATACAAGATTTTTGTTTTTGGCACTGATCGGAAATCCAACATGGCTGCCAGGGCCCATAATGTGTTCTGATTGGTTGAAATTTTAAAAATCTTCTTGTTAGAAACCACTAAGCCAATTGAATTGTGACTTTGCAGGAATGATCATTGGGTGGTCCTGTACTAAACTTGTGAATCGTTTGCCGATCGGAAATTCAAGATGGCCGCCACGACTCGACTTAGTTTAACATTGGACCCTATGGGAATTTCACATTTTCATCTTTTTTTCTGAAACCACAAAACAGATTTGAATCAAACTTGGCAGAAATGTTCATTGGATGGTCATATACAAGATTTTGTTTTTGGCGCTGATCGGAAATCCAACATGGCTGCCAGGGCCCATAATGTGTTCTGATTGGTCGAAATTTAAAAAATCTTCTTGTTAGAAACCACTAAGCCAATTGAATTGTGACTTTGCTGGAATGATCATTGGGTGGTCCTGTACTAAAATTGTGAATCGTTTGCCAATCGGAAATTCAAGATGGCCGCCATGACTCGACTTAGTTTAACATTGGACCCTATGGGAATTTCACATTTTCATCTTTTTTTCTAAAACCACAAAACAGATTTGAACCAAACTTGGCAGAAATGTTCATTGGATGGTCATATACAAGATTTGTGTTTTTGTGCTGATCGCAAATTCAAGATGGCCACCATGACTCGACTTAATTTTAACATAGGACCCTATGGAAAAAATGTTTAAAAGTCTTCTCTTCTGAAACCAGTAAGTCAGTTTAAAGCAAACATGGGATGAATTGTCCTTAGGTGGTCAACTTTCAAAATTATGTCCTGTGACCCCGACCTCCATCCAAGATGGCAACCATCAGCGAACATAGTTTTAACATAGGACCCTATGGGAAATATATTTAAAAATCTTCTTCTCTGAAACCAGTAAGCCAATTTAAAGCAAACATGGCATGGATGGTCCTTAAGTGGTAAATTTTCAAAATTGTGTCCAGTGACCCTGACCTCCATCCAAGATAGCCACCTTCAGCAGACATACTGTAGTTTTAACATAGGACCCTATGGGAAAAAATGTTTTAAAATCTTCTCCTCTGAAACTAGTAAGCCAATATAGCAAACATGTCATCGATGGTCCTTAGGTGGTCAACTTCCAAAATTGTGTTCAGTGATCCCGATCTCGGTTCAAAATGGCCACCGTCAGCAGACATAGTTTTAACATAGGACCCTATGGGAAAATTGTTTAAAAGTCTTCTCTTCTGAAACCAGTCAGCCAATTTAAAGCAAACATGGCATGGATGGTCCTTGGGTAGTATACTTTCAAAATTGTGTCCGGTGACCACGACCTCCATCCAAGATGGCTGCCATGAGCAGACATAGTTTTTACATAGAACCCTATGGCAGTATGGGATTTGAATAGTAACTTAGATGTATTCAGCATGCAGACATTCTTAAGAGGACTTATTTATGTCAGGTGAGCGATACAGGCTCACCTGAGCCTCTAGTTTTTTGTGTCGTTTTTGAGAGAAAATGAGAAAAAAAATTCTTTACTCTTAACAAAAATTAGTTAAAAAAATATACAAGATTTTTCAAAGAAGAAAAATTCAGTAATCTACCAAGCAAAATAAAAGAACAAATGTTTAGATCAAAAGTAGTCTTTTTATCTTATCATTCACAGCATCCAAGTACAGTGAAACCTATCTAAACTGAACCCTGAGTAAACCTAAAACCTACCTAAACCAAACAGACTTTACAGTCCTTACTGAACCCTGAGTAAACCTAAAACCTACCTAAACCAAACAGACTTTACAGTCCTTACTGAACCCTGAGTAAACCTAAAACCTACCTAAACCAAACAGACTTTACAGTCCTTACTGAACCCCGAGTAAACCTAAAACCTACCTAAACCAAACAGACTTTACAGTCCTTACTGAACCCTGAGTAAACCTAAAACCTACCTAAACCAAACAGACTTTACAGTCCTTACTGAACCCTGAGTAAACCTAAAACCTACCTAAACCAAACAGACTTTACAGTCCTTACTGAACCCTGTGTAAACCTAAAACCTACCTAAACCAAACAGACTTTACAGTCCTTACTGAACCCTGAGTAAACCTAAAACCTACCTAAACCAAACAGACTTTACAGTCCTTACTGAACCCTGTGTAAACCTAAAACCTACCTAAACCAAACAGACTTTACAGTCCTTACTGAACCCTGAGTAAACCTAAAACCTACCTAAACCAAACAGACTTTACAGTCCTTACTGAACCCTGAGTAAACCTAAAACCTACCTAAACCAAACAGACTTTACAGTCCTTACTGAACCCTGTGTAAACCTAAAACCTACCTAAACCAGATAGACTTTACAGTCCTTACTGAACCCCGAGTAAACCTAAAACCTACCTAAACCAAACAGACTTTACAGTCCTTACTGAACCCTGAGTAAACCTAAAACCTACCTAAACCAAACAGACTTTACAGTCCTTACTGAACCCTGAGTAAACCTAAAACCTACCTAAACCAAACAGACTTTACAGTCCTTACTGAACCCTGTGTAAACCTAAAACCTACCTAAACCAAACAGACTTTACAGTCCTTACTGAACCCTGAGTAAACCTAAAACCTACCTAAACCAAACAGACTTTACAGTCCTTACTGAACCCTGAGTAAACCTAAAACCTACCTAAACCAAACAGACTTTACAGTCCTTACTGAACCCTGAGTAAACCTAAAACCTACCTAAACCAAACAGACTTTACAGTCCTTACTGAACCCTGTGTAAACCTAAAACCTACCTAAACCAAACAGACTTTACAGTCCTTACTGAACCCTGAGTAAACCTAAAACTTACCTAAACCAAACAGACTTTACAGTCCTTACTGAACCCTGAGTAAACCTAAAACCTACCTAAACCAAACAGACTTTACAGTCCTTACTGAACCCTGTGTAAACCTAAAACCTACCTAAACCAGATAGACTTTACAGTCCTTACTGAACCCCGAGTAAACCTAAAACCTACCTAAACCAAACAGACTTTACAGTCCTTACTGAACCCTGAGTAAACCTAAAACCTACCTAAACCAAACAGACTTTACAGTCCTTACTGAACCCTGAGTAAACCTAAAACCTACCTAAACCAAACAGACTTTACAGTCCTTACTGAACCCTGTGTAAACCTAAAACCTACCTAAACCAGATAGACTTTACAGTCCTTACTGAACCCCGAGTAAACCTAAAACCTACCTAAACCAAACAGACTTTACAGTCCTTACTGAACCCTGAGTAAACCTAAAACCTACCTAAACCAAACAGACTTTACAGTCCTTACTGAACCCTGAGTAAACCTAAAACCTACCTAAACCAAACAGACTTTACAGTCCTTACTGAACCCTGAGTAAACCTAAAACCTACCTAAACCAAACAGACTTTACAGTCCTTACTGAACCCCGAGTAAACATAAAACCTACCTAAACCAAACAGACTTTACAGTCCTTACTGAACCCAGAGTAAACCTAAAACCTACCTAAACCAAACAGACTTTACAGTCCTTACTGAACCCTGAGTAAACCTAAAACCTACCTAAACCAAACAGACTTTACAGTCCTTACTGAACCCCGAGTAAACCTAAAACCTACCTAAACCAAACAGACTTTACAGTCCTTACTGAACCCTGAGTAAACCTAAAACCTACCTAAACCAAACAGACTTTACAGTCCTTACTGAACCCCGAGTAAACCAAAAACCTGCCTAAACCAGATAGACTTTACAATCCCATCTACTAAAAGTCTGTAATTTGAACCTGTGTAAACCAAATACCTGTCTAAACTGAACAAATTCTTCTGTCCCAAAGGGGTTGGGTTTAGACAGGTTTTACTGTACTATATTTTACAAAATACAAACTAGATTTGTCACTATCATTTTGACATTGAAGTGATTTACCTTTGCAGGTTGAAGCTTTAGATAAATTGGTCACAGAATTAGCAGGTTTTAAAAAGTATGTCATTTTTTTTTATAGAACAATGAATTCCAATACAATTGAAACACATCGGTTAAGTAATGATTAGCATGCTCTCCTCAAATGCAGTAGATTGCAGCTTCGAGCCCTGGTCGGGTCAAGCATCGGTTAAGTAATGATTAGCATGCTCTCCTAAAGTGCAGTAGATTGCAGCTTCGAGCCCTGGTCAAGTCAAATCAAAGCAATCCTCAAGTGCAGTAGATTGCAGCTTTGATCCCTGGTCAAGTCAAATCAAAACAATGGAATTAATATTTGCTGCTTTTCCTCTACAGCATGCAACATTAAAGAGTAAGAACAAAGACTGGTTCACTCAGAATCAGGGTAATATGGTCGAGTGAAGCAACATGTCTACCCAGGTAATATGGTCGAGTGGAGCGACATGTCTACCCAGGGACTGTTGCTTCAGTGAGCAAGCATTATAAAAATACAATTGAACGTACTGGTCTAGTACAAAGCAGACACGGCCATACTCTCATCAAAATGTAACTTGATCTCGCTATGATTTAGCTGACAGGTTGCTCACTTGGCATTAAATAACAATCGCTCTCACTCAATTTTCAATTAGGAGTATTCTCGTTTGTACAAAAATGGCAAATCACAGCATGCCCATTCACGTACTGCAGTACGTGTTTCACGTAGAATAAAAATCATGCACGTATAATTGAAAGAACCCTACGTGCGTTCACGTAAAGAACCCGTTGCGAGCACTGTATAAAAATTACCTTTTGTTTACAATTCACTTCAAAGTACGTATTATAGAGTTGTTCTGATTAGTTATTTTCGGCAATATTATCCAATCAGAGCGTTCCTTGCATATTTTAAGTGAGATGATATGATTTATAGATTGCCCAATTCTATTGGCTCCTTATTTTTTAATTGTCCAGTAAGAAGAACTGTTACTGTTAAAACCCGTAATATTTACAAAAAATAGCAAGGTGCACGACCTTGACGTTCTATCTATCAGCCTACTGACCTACTTGGTATTATACTATGCAGCGATCCTTGAATGATTTCTTCACCAAAAATAGAAACGAAACTGTTAAAAGAAAACATGACAGTAACAGCGACGATGACAGTGCCGATCCTAACAATAATGTAACTAATGTCAGTGAAACAGTGCCTTTATTTATTTTAAGCATCAGAATATAACAGTTCAAATTATGCACTCAAAACAACAACAAATTGAAATTTTATTTCATATGCTTAAACAAAACAACAGCATATACAAAAACTTGACATATGAAATGAGCAAAATGCAGTTCATTTTCTTTGTACCCCGAAATGAAGAGTTAGAGGGTATATTGGACCCCCAAAAATGAAGGTAAAAGGGTACAAGTACCCCCAGATGAAAAAAACTGGGCATGCTGAAATTGGCCAAAAAAAGCAGGCACAATGAAACAAAGTCAACCACTGAAGATAAAGATGGTGACAATTCTGATAATTTGTCACATTTTTTATGTATACTTAATATATAATTGTAAATTATTGTAGACACTTCTTGATCTGTGGACAGACATACAGTAGAAAAGTAGATGTTGACTGTCTGGGAGCTCTGGCTAGTCTAGGATCATCAGTTCATAAGGTACATGTATATAAAACAGATACAGTGAAACCTGTCTAAACAGAACCTCTTAGGACCAACTTTTGTGTTCAGAATAAGCAGGTGTTTGGTTTATACAGGTTATATTAACAGATAGTTCCTACATTTGGGACTTTATGTAAAGTTTGGTTTATACAAGATTCTGTTTTATTCAGGGTTCAATTTAGACAGGTTTCACTATATATTTTAGCCTACATAGTAGCCATGTAGCATTAATTATTTCTATGTCAATGCAAAATATTCATCAAACATTTTATGTACCAATATTAAATTGCATATTGCAACTGACAAGACGGTCAAAAGATGGAAAAGCACATTCTAGTTTAATTATCACTTTGTCATGTTATAAAAAACATACGAATCTGAAACATGTTAAGAAAATTTAATATGCATTTAACCTTATGTTTCTGCTGTAAGATGAAATTAAAAGTCTTTTACATTCTTAAAATTAAAAAATTAAAAAAAAAACATTCCAATTATAGAATAATTTTTTTTTAAGTTTTATCTCCAGAAAATTGAAATTTAATTTCAAAGTAGAGGGTTCTTTCAATTTCAATATATATAACTCAAATGATCAAATAAATTAAGAGACTCTTATTTTTTATTGTTACTTGCAATGAACTGAACAATTAATACTTAATAATAGACATTGTACTTAATAAACCTGTGTGGTACCTCGATACATAATTATATTTGAACCAAAACTATAAATTTACAAAGCAAATTGTAGAAAACAAAAGCCATTTTTAATGTTTTCTAAGCTGTTCTGGGTCAGTTGGCTTGACAGAGGAATTTTTTCACATACTTGCCCAAAAGCCAAATAAAAAAATTATTCAAACAAATTCTTTCATAATTTTCACTTATTCGAATCCAGTTTTACTTGTCCCAGGCTTCGGGCAATAGGGATAGTGCGAATACTGTGTCTAGCCTTTTGTTTTTATAAATGCATGCAAAGTTAACCAACCTCCATTCCTCAAGCTTCATCTACAACAAAATTCACCATGTGTCTCACTCACAGATTTTGTCATATGTAGACACTATAGCTACACCAGCAGATTACCAAAAATTCTCCAATGTTTTCTTTTATAGATATGTACAGATATAAGATTACTAGCAAATTTTAAAGAAATAGAAGAACCTTTTGAGAAAGACCAAATAGGTAAAAATTGTGATCTTCATCCTTTGAAATCATATTGATGGTGTGATGGTTAGTGTGTTCACCTTGAGTGCAATAGATCACAGATTTGAGTCCTGGTCGAGTCAAACCAAAGACTCTAATATTAGTATTTGTTGTTTCTTTGCCTAGCACTCATTATTAAGGAGAAAGAGTAAACACTTGTTTGCTTAGATTTAGGATTATGTGTCCGAGTGGATTAACATGTCTACCCGCAGAGTGATCTAGCACTCTAAAAGATCCATCTTAGCTTATTAGTCTGGTACAAAGAGGAAGTCATCATCATCATCTCACTGAAATAAATTGTTCTCGCCATGACATATCTGAAAATGTGTTCACTTGGTGTTGATCAACAATTTAACACTCACTGATGCACTCAAGTTCTGTATCAAGATAAATATTTTACTTTCAAGTGCAAGTACTAGTGGTCAACTTACCATTGATTGCTGTATTTGCTTTCACCTTGTTATACATTACTTTCCATCTAGTGCCTTAAACTTGAGAATATAAATCGTAATGGTAACCAACATCTGGTATAATTATATTTGTTCGAATATTTTTACGCCAATACTGACTGGGTTGTCAATTTAAACTATGAAATTAAATCATATTTGAAAGCAAATCCTCTCAAGATTATTTTGTATTATTAATCTACATGGTTCGCTGCAGGTTCTTATGACTCGGCTTATGCAGTGAAACATTGTCTTTCCTCCAAAATTGTTGGTACTGGAAAAGGAGTTGGTCCACAGTAAGCTTGATAGTTATATGTCTCAAAACAGAGTGACATAAAAATCTTAACTCCTAAGGGTTTGAAGAAATCAATCTTGTCTTTCCTCTTAATAAACATTGTATTTATAATGTACATGTATTTGGTAGTCAGAGTCTGATGTAATGTTTTACATGATGAACCATGTTTGGTTTGGTTTTGTTTTATAGTGTTTAATGCCACTTTCAACAATATTTCAGTTATATCGTGGCAATCGGTTTTATTTATGGAGAAAACCACTGACCTGTCGCAAGTCACTGACAAACTTTATCACATAATGTTGTACACCTCGCCCTGATTGGGATTCAAACTCACAACATCAGTTGTGATTGCATATAGGTAGTTGTAAATCCAACTACCATATGATCACGACCACAATGGCCCCTGATGAACCATGTACGACATGAAAGATGTTTTTTATTTTGCAGGGTCTAGTGCAATGCCTTACAAGAGAAATCCAATGAGAAGTGAGAGATGTTGCTCTTTAGCCAGACATTTAATGTGTTTAGTTCAAGACCCCCTCATGACTCATTCAACTCAGTGGATGGAGCGTACACTTGATGACAGTGCTAATAGGTTTGTTAAAAAATAATTTGAATTACAGCACATTTAACTTTTCCCCAGATTTAATTATTTTAGCAGCACACACTTCTATCGAGATAGAAACATTTGAAAATCTACACTGTGAATCTTGTCTTTAAACATAGCCCTGATTTCATCTGTGGCAAAAATGTTGTGAAGCACTAGAGATTAGTCGAGAAATTAATTAATTTAATTTGAAAAAAATTGTACTTGACACAAAATATGTTGTCTTAAGTGAAGTTATCTGAATCCTCTAGGGGGTTCGGGTCCCTATCAAAAACTTCTAAAAGAGTTTAACGGATGTTGTAAAAAAGAGTTTAACAGTTATTGTCTCTGAGAAATAAAATATGCAACAGAGTTTAAAATTGGAGTCTATGAGAAAAAAATGTCAGAGTTTAACATTGGAGTCTACAAGTGAAAACAGTGCAACAGAGTTTAACTTTATTGTCTATGAGAAAAAAATATATAACAGAGATTAACATTGGAGTCTAAAAAAAAAACTGCAGCTAATTGGAGTTTTTGAGAGAGGAAAAACTGTGCAATACAGTTTAACATTGGAGTGTATTAGACAAACTGCAACAGCTTTTAGAGTCTAAACGAAGCTGTGCAACAGTTAAATATTTTTGACTCACTTTACATTCTAGAAATACAAATTTTGAAATTTTCAAGTTATGTCCCTTGTTTAAGTCTCCCAAAAAAAGTCAATGACTTCCAAGAATTATCAATTCTTATATACTTGATCGATGTGAAATTCGTAAAGTAGCTTCAGGTAGATAAAATCAATTTATGTTTTAACTGAAGTTTTTGATTTTCGAAATTCTTTTTTTATTAATGCACATTGCTTATGTTTTACATATTAGTATGAGGTATTTTAACAATTGTATTAAATTTTTTCTGAATTATTTTATTTTTAAATTGCTATTTGTACTTGTGTTTTTGGTTCATTACCATTAACAATGGCCAATTTTGACGTTTTAATTTTTGGTTTTTGCTTTATTTTGGCTTGTTTAATTTTGGTACTTTCATAAGAGGCGCCAAATAAACCAACGAAATAACCCAATTTACGGTATTGTAGGAGAATATGTCTGGCTGAAGCATTTCTCACTGGTGATATTTTAATGACAACATTACAGAATATATCAGAAGGTCTTGTTGTTTATAATAAGGTAGGTTTATTATTTATATTTATTTTTTCGGCATCTCATTCAAATATATTATCATTTACAGCTACAGTTCCTATCACCACTAACATTGTGAGTTCAAATCCCGCTCATAGAGAGGTGTATTTGATACAACATTATGTGATCAAGTTTGTCAATGACTTGTGGTAAGTCAGTGGTTTTCTCCAGATACTCTGGTTTTTTCCACAAATAAAGCTGACGATATAACTGAAATATTGTTGAAAGTGGCATTAAACACCATAGCAACCCTCAAATAAATATCCAACTGATTATGAAAAGAAAGTTTTTAAACAGTGATAATCAACAATTCTACAAATATCAACAAAACAAACAATCACTTCTCACCACATCTCATTTAACATAAAGTCATTGATAGTTTCTTTGTTTCGCTCACAATATCAAAACATAGACTGATCAATTGTGTAAATTAAATCTGTAATAATGAAAATTTGTTTTTTATCTTACAAATTGTCAGTATTTTATAATTAGTAACAACAGGAGTTGTGTTTTTGTTGTCTGCAGTAAAGTAAAGGAAATTAACATCACATTATTGCACCATTAAACATCTCCAAATAAGTTCATGGGGATATACTTATCCAAATAACTGGAGGCAATTCAAGCTACATAAAGACTGTCAGTGGGTTTTTTTCAAGACCACCTGTCTATAGTAAAAGTGAGGAGCTATGAAATGATGAGCAAAATATTCTTGCCAAAAAAGTTGGAAGAAGTGAAGTTGTTGGTAATGTCTGACAAAATAGTTTTACATATGAACCTGATGTGCCATGTGGTCATGCCCCAAATGTGTATGATTCCATCATTTTGCAAGACATTTGGGTATTTTGTAGTAATTAAAAAGAAATACTACACGATTATTTAGCTCAATGGTTAGTTTACTTCCAAGACACAGGGGTCAGAAATAAAATGTAGCTCAATGGTTAGTTTACTTCTAAGACACAGGGGTCAGAAATAAAATGTAGCTCAATGGTTAGTTTACTTCCAAGACACAGGGGTCAGAAATAAAATGTAGCTCAATGGTTAGTTTACTTCCAAGACACAGGGGTCAGAAATAAAATGTAGCTCAATGGTTAGTTTACTTCTAAGACACAGGGGTCAGAAATAAAATGTAGCTCAATGGTTAGTTTACTTCTAAGACACAGGGGTCAGAAATAAAATGTAGCTCAATGGTTAGTTTACTTCCAAGACACAGGGGTCAGAAATAAAATGTAGCTCAATGGTTAGTTTACTTCTAAGACACAGGGGTCAGAAATAAAATGTAGCTCAATGGTTAGTTTACTTCTAAGACACAGGGGTCAGAAATAAAATGTAGCTCAATGGTTAGTTTACTTCTAAGACACAGGGGTCAGAAATAAAATGTAGCTCAATGGTTAGTTTACTTCTAAGACACAGGGGTCAGAAATAAAATGTAGCTCAATGGTTAGTTTACTTCTAAGACACAGGGGTCAGAAATAAAATGTAGCTCAATGGTTAGTTTACTTCTAAGACACAGGGGTCAGAAATAAAATGTAGCTCAATGGTTAGTTTACTTCTAAGACACAGGGGTCAGAAATAAAATGTAGCTCAATGGTTAGTTAACTTCTAAGACACAGGGGTCAGAAATAAAATGTAGCTCAATGGTTAGTTTACTTCTAAGACACAGGGGTCAGAAATAAAATGTAGCTCAATGGTTAGTTTACTTCTAAGACACAGGGGTCAGAAATAAAATGTAGCTCAATGGTTAGTTTACTTCTAAGACACAGGGGTCAGAAATAAAATGTAGCTCAATGGTTAGTTTACTTCCAAGACACAGGGGTCAGAAATAAAATGTAGCTCAATGGTTAGTTTACTTCTAAGACACAGGGGTCAGAAATAAAATGTAGCTCAATGGTTAGTTTACTTCTAAGACACAGGGGTCAGAAATAAAATGTAGCTCAATGGTTAGTTAACTTCTAAGACACAGGGGTCAGAAATAAAATGTAGCTCAATGGTTAGTTTACTTCCAAGACACAGGGGTCAGAAATAAAATGTAGCTCAATGGTTAGTTTACTTCTAAGACACGGGGGTCAGAAATAAAATGTAACTCAATGGTTAGTTTACTTCTAAGACACGGGGGTCAGAAATAAAATGTAGCTCAATGGTTAGTTTACTTCTAAGACACAGGGGTCAGAAATAAAATGTAGCTCAATGGTTAGTTTACTTCTAAGACACAGGGGTCAGAAATAAAATGTAGCTCAATGGTTAGTTTACTTCCAAGACACAGGGGTCAGAAATAAAATATAACTCAATGGTTAGTTTACTTCTAAGACACAGGGGTCAGAAATAAAATGTAGCTCAATGGTTAGTTTACTTCCAAGACACGGGGGTCAGAAATAAAATGTAGCTCAATGGTTAGTTTACTTCTAAGACACAGGGGTCAGAAATAAAATGTAGCTCAATGGTTAGTTTACTTCTAAGACACAGGGGTCAGAAATAAAATGTAGCTCAATGGTTAGTTTACTTCTAAGACACAGGGGTCAGAAATAAAATGTAGCTCAATGGTTAGTTTACTTCTAAGACACAGGGGTCAGAAATAAAATGTAGCTCAATGGTTAGTTAACTTCTAAGACACGGGGGTCAGAAATAAAATGTAGCTCAATGGTTAGTTTACTTCTAAGACACGGGGGTCAGAAATAAAATGTAGCTCAATGGTTAGTTTACTTCCAAGACACGGGGGTCAGAAATGAAATGTAGCTCAATGGTTAGTTTACTTCTAAGACACAGGGGTCAGAAATAAAATGTAGCTCAATGGTTAGTTTACTTCTAAGACACAGGGGTCAGAAATAAAATGTAGCTCAATGGTTAGTTTACTTCTAAGACACAGGGGTCAGAAATAAAATGTAGCTCAATGGTTAGTTAACTTCTAAGACACAGGGGTCAGAAATAAAATGTAGCTCAATGGTTAGTTTACTTCTAAGACACAGGGGTCAGAAATAAAATGTAACTCAATGGTTAGTTTACTTCTAAGACATGGGGGTCAGAAATAAAATGTAGCTCAATGGTTAGTTTACTTCCAAGACACAGGGGTCAGAAATAAAATGTAGCTCAATGGTTAGTTAACTTCTAAGACACAGGGGTCAGAAATAAAATGTAGCTCAATGGTTAGTTTACTTCTAAGACACAGGGGTCAGAAATAAAATGTAGCTCAATGGTTAGTTTACTTCTAAGACACAGGGGTCAGAAATAAAATGTAGCTCAATGGTTAGTTTACTTCTAAGACACAGGGGTCAGAAATAAAATGTAGCTCAATGGTTAGTTTACTTCTAAGACACAGGGGTCAGAAATAAAATGTAGCTCAATGGTTAGTTTACTTCTAAGACACAGGGGTCAGAAATAAAATGTAGCTCAATGGTTAGTTAACTTCTAAGACACAGGGGTCAGAAATAAAATGTAGCTCAATGGTTAGTTTACTTCTAAGACACAGGGGTCAGAAATAAAATGTAGCTCAATGGTTAGTTTACTTCTAAGACACAGGGGTCAGAAATAAAATGTAGCTCAATGGTTAGTTTACTTCTAAGACACAGGGGTCAGAAATAAAATGTAGCTCAATGGTTAGTTTACTTCCAAGACACAGGGGTCAGAAATAAAATGTAGCTCAATGGTTAGTTTACTTCTAAGACACAGGGGTCAGAAATAAAATGTAGCTCAATGGTTAGTTTACTTCTAAGACACAGGGGTCAGAAATAAAATGTAGCTCAATGGTTAGTTAACTTCTAAGACACAGGGGTCAGAAATAAAATGTAGCTCAATGGTTAGTTTACTTCTAAGACACAGGGGTCAGAAATAAAATGTAGCTCAATGGTTAGTTTACTTCTAAGACACGGGGGTCAGAAATAAAATGTAGCTCAATGGTTAGTTTACTTCTAAGACACAGGGGTCAGAAATAAAATGTAACTCAATGGTTAGTTTACTTCTAAGACACAGGGGTCAGAAATAAAATGTAGCTCAATGGTTAGTTTACTTCTAAGACACAGGGGTCAGAAATAAAATGTAACTCAATGGTTAGTTTACTTCTAAGACACAGGGGTCAGAAATAAAATGTAACTCAATGGTTAGTTTACTTCTAAGACACAGGGGTCAGAAATAAAATGTAACTCAATGGTTAGTTTACTACTAAGACACAGGGGTCAGAAATAAAATGTAGCTCAATGGTTAGTTTACTTCTAAGACACAGGGGTCAGAAATAAAATGTAGCTCAATGGTTAGTTTACTTCTAAGACACAGGGGTCAGAAATAAAATGTAGCTCAATGGTTAGTTTACTTCTAAGACACAGGGGTCAGAAATAAAATGTAGCTCAATGGTTAGTTTACTTCTAAGACACAGGGGTCAGAAATAAAATGTAGCTCAATGGTTAGTTTACTTCTAAGACACAGGGGTCAGAAATAAAATGTAGCTCAATGGTTAGTTTACTTCTAAGACACAGGGGTCAGAAATAAAATGTAGCTCAATGGTTAGTTTACTTCTAAGACACAGGGGTCAGAAATAAAATGTAGCTCAATGGTTAGTTTACTTCTAAGACACAGGGGTCAGAAATAAAATGTAGCTCAATGGTTAGTTTACTTCTAAGACACAGGGGTCAGAAATAAAATGTAGCTCAATGGTTAGTTTACTTCTAAGACACAGGGGTCAGAAATAAAATGTAGCTCAATGGTTAGTTAACTTCTAAGACACAGGGGTCAGAAATAAAATGTAGCTCAATGGTTAGTTTACTTCTAAGACACAGGGGTCAGAAATAAAATGTAGCTCAATGGTTAGTTTACTTCTAAGACACAGGGGTCAGAAATAAAATGTAGCTCAATGGTTAGTTTACTTCTAAGACACAGGGGTCAGAAATAAAATGTAGCTCAATGGTTAGTTTACTTCCAAGACACAGGGGTCAGAAATAAAATGTAGCTCAATGGTTAGTTTACTTCTAAGACACAGGGGTCAGAAATAAAATGTAGCTCAATGGTTAGTTTACTTCTAAGACACAGGGGTCAGAAATAAAATGTAGCTCAATGGTTAGTTAACTTCTAAGACACAGGGGTCAGAAATAAAATGTAGCTCAATGGTTAGTTTACTTCCAAGACACAGGGGTCAGAAATAAAATGTAGCTCAATGGTTAGTTTACTTCTAAGACACGGGGGTCAGAAATAAAATGTAGCTCAATGGTTAGTTTACTTCTAAGACACGGGGGTCAGAAATAAAATGTAGCTCAATGGTTAGTTTACTTCTAAGACACAGGGGTCAGAAATAAAATGTAGCTCAATGGTTAGTTTACTTCTAAGACACAGGGGTCAGAAATAAAATGTAGCTCAATGGTTAGTTTACTTCCAAGACACAGGGGTCAGAAATAAAATGTAACTCAATGGTTAGTTTACTTCTAAGACACAGGGGTCAGAAATAAAATGTAGCTCAATGGTTAGTTTACTTCCAAGACACGGGGGTCAGAAATAAAATGTAGCTCAATGGTTAGTTTACTTCTAAGACACAGGGGTCAGAAATAAAATGTAGCTCAATGGTTAGTTTACTTCTAAGACACAGGGGTCAGAAATAAAATGTAGCTCAATGGTTAGTTTACTTCTAAGACACAGGGGTCAGAAATAAAATGTAGCTCAATGGTTAGTTTACTTCTAAGACACAGGGGTCAGAAATAAAATGTAGCTCAATGGTTAGTTAACTTCTAAGACACGGGGGTCAGAAATAAAATGTAGCTCAATGGTTAGTTTACTTCTAAGACACGGGGGTCAGAAATAAAATGTAGCTCAATGGTTAGTTTACTTCCAAGACACGGGGGTCAGAAATGAAATGTAGCTCAATGGTTAGTTTACTTCTAAGACACAGGGGTCAGAAATAAA
Organism: Bathymodiolus brooksi; assembly: GCA_963680875.1. Lineage (NCBI taxonomy): Eukaryota > Metazoa > Mollusca > Bivalvia > Mytilida > Modiolidae > Bathymodiolus > Bathymodiolus brooksi. The sequence goes on from OY804587.1 coordinate 69,277,168, forward strand.
ATGTAGCTCAATGGTTAGTTTACTTCTAAGACACAGGGGTCAGAAATAAAATGTAGCTCAATGGTTAGTTTACTTCTAAGACACAGGGGTCAGAAATAAAATGTAGCTCAATGGTTAGTTAACTTCTAAGACACAGGGGTCAGAAATAAAATGTAGCTCAATGGTTAGTTTACTTCTAAGACACAGGGGTCAGAAATAAAATGTAACTCAATGGTTAGTTTACTTCTAAGACATGGGGGTCAGAAATAAAACGTAGCTCAATGGTTAGTTTACTTCCAAGACACAGGGGTCAGAAATAAAATGTAGCTCAATGGTTAGTTAACTTCTAAGACACAGGGGTCAGAAATAAAATGTAGCTCAATGGTTAGTTTACTTCTAAGACACAGGGGTCAGAAATAAAATGTAGCTCAATGGTTAGTTTACTTCTAAGACACAGGGGTCAGAAATAAAATGTAGCTCAATGGTTAGTTTACTTCTAAGACACAGGGGTCAGAAATAAAATGTAGCTCAATGGTTAGTTTACTTCTAAGACACAGGGGTCAGAAATAAAATGTAGCTCAATGGTTAGTTTACTTCTAAGACACAGGGGTCAGAAATAAAATGTAGCTCAATGGTTAGTTAACTTCTAAGACACAGGGGTCAGAAATAAAATGTAGCTCAATGGTTAGTTTACTTCTAAGACACAGGGGTCAGAAATAAAATGTAGCTCAATGGTTAGTTTACTTCTAAGACACAGGGGTCAGAAATAAAATGTAGCTCAATGGTTAGTTTACTTCTAAGACACAGGGGTCAGAAATAAAATGTAGCTCAATGGTTAGTTTACTTCCAAGACACAGGGGTCAGAAATAAAATGTAGCTCAATGGTTAGTTTACTTCTAAGACACAGGGGTCAGAAATAAAATGTAGCTCAATGGTTAGTTTACTTCTAAGACACAGGGGTCAGAAATAAAATGTAGCTCAATGGTTAGTTAACTTCTAAGACACAGGGGTCAGAAATAAAATGTAGCTCAATGGTTAGTTTACTTCTAAGACACAGGGGTCAGAAATAAAATGTAGCTCAATGGTTAGTTTACTTCTAAGACACGGGGGTCAGAAATAAAATGTAGCTCAATGGTTAGTTTACTTCTAAGACACAGGGGTCAGAAATAAAATGTAACTCAATGGTTAGTTTACTTCTAAGACACAGGGGTCAGAAATAAAATGTAGCTCAATGGTTAGTTTACTTCTAAGACACAGGGGTCAGAAATAAAATGTAACTCAATGGTTAGTTTACTTCTAAGACACAGGGGTCAGAAATAAAATGTAACTCAATGGTTAGTTTACTTCTAAGACACAGGGGTCAGAAATAAAATGTAACTCAATGGTTAGTTTACTACTAAGACACAGGGGTCAGAAATAAAATGTAGCTCAATGGTTAGTTTACTTCTAAGACACAGGGGTCAGAAATAAAATGTAGCTCAATGGTTAGTTTACTTCTAAGACACGGGGGTCAGAAATAAAATGTAGCTCAATGGTTAGTTTACTTCTAAGACACAGGGGTCAGAAATAAAATGTAGCTCAATGGTTAGTTTACTTCTAAGACACAGGGGTCAGAAATAAAATGTAGCTCAATGGTTAGTTTACTTCTAAGACACAGGGGTCAGAAATAAAATGTAGCTCAATGGTTAGTTAACTTCTAAGACACAGGGGTCAGAAATAAAATGTAGCTCAATGGTTAGTTTACTTCTAAGACACAGGGGTCAGAAATAAAATGTAGCTCAATGGTTAGTTTACTTCTAAGACACAGGGGTCAGAAATAAAATGTAGCTCAATGGTTAGTTTACTACTAAGACACAGGGGTCAGAAATAAAATGTAGCTCAATGGTTAGTTTACTTCTAAGACACAGGGGTCAGAAATAAAATGTAGCTCAATGGTTAGTTTACTTCTAAGACACAGGGGTCAGAAATAAAATGTAGCTCAATGGTTAGTTTACTTCTAAGACACGGGGGTCAGAAATAAAATGTAGCTCAATGGTTAGTTTACTTCTAAGACACGGGGGTCAGAAATAAAATGTAGCTCAATGGTTAGTTTACTTCTAAGACACAGGGGTCAGAAATAAAATGTAGCTCAATGGTTAGTTTACTTCTAAGACACAGGGGTCAGAAATAAAATGTAGCTCAATGGTTAGTTTACTTCTAAGACACGGGGGTCAGAAATAAAATGTAGCTCAATGGTTAGTTTACTTCTAAGACACAGGGGTCAGAAATAAAATGTAGCTCAATGGTTAGTTTACTTCTAAGACACGGGGGTCAGAAATAAAATGTAGCTCAATGGTTAGTTTACTTCTAAGACACAGGGGTCAGAAATAAAATGTAGCTCAATGGTTAGTTTACTTCTAAGACACAGGGGTCAGAAATAAAATGTAGCTCAATGGTTAGTTTACTTCTAAGACACAGGGGTCAGAAATAAAATGTAGCTCAATGGTTAGTTTACTTCTAAGACATGGGGGTCAGAAATAAAATGTAGCTCAATGGTTAGTTTACTTCTAAGACACAGGGGTCAGAAATAAAATGTAGCTCAATGGTTAGTTTACTTCCAAGACACAGGGGTCAGAAATAAAATGTAGCTCAATGGTTAGTTTACTTCCAAGACACAGGGGTCAGAAATAAAATGTAGCTCAATGGTTAGTTTACTTCTAAGACACGGGGGTCAGAAATAAAATGTAGCTCAATGGTTAGTTTACTTCTAAGACACAGGGGTCAGAAATAAAATGTAGCTCAATGGTTAGTTTACTTCTAAGACACGGGGGTCAGAAATAAAATGTAGCTCAATGGTTAGTTTACTTCTAAGACACGGGGGTCAGAAATAAAATGTAGCTCAATGGTTAGTTTACTTCTAAGACACGGGGGTCAGAAATAAAATGTAGCTCAATGGTTAGTTTACTTCTAAGACACAGGGGTCAGAAATAAAATGTAGCTCAATGGTTAGTTTACTTCTAAGACACAGGGGTCAGAAATAAAATGTAGCTCAATGGTTAGTTTACTTCTAAGACACAGGGGTCAGAAATAAAATGTAGCTCAATGGTTAGTTTACTTCTAAGACACAGGGGTCAGAAATAAAATGTAGCTCAATGGTTAGTTAACTTCTAAGACACAGGGGTCAGAAATAAAATGTAGCTCAATGGTTAGTTTACTTCTAAGACACAGGGGTCAGAAATAAAATGTAGCTCAATGGTTAGTTTACTTCTAAGACACAGGGGTCAGAAATAAAATGTAGCTCAATGGTTAGTTTACTTCTAAGACACAGGGGTCAGAAATAAAATGTAGCTCAATGGTTAGTTTACTTCCAAGACACAGGGGTCAGAAATAAAATGTAGCTCAATGGTTAGTTTACTTCTAAGACACAGGGGTCAGAAATAAAATGTAGCTCAATGGTTAGTTTACTTCTAAGACACAGGGGTCAGAAATAAAATGTAGCTCAATGGTTAGTTAACTTCTAAGACACAGGGGTCAGAAATAAAATGTAGCTGAATGGTTAGTTTACTTCTAAGACACAGGGGTCAGAAATAAAATGTAGCTCAATGGTTAGTTTACTTCTAAGACACGGGGGTCAGAAATAAAATGTAGCTCAATGGTTAGTTTACTTCTAAGACACAGGGGTCAGAAATAAAATGTAACTCAATGGTTAGTTTACTTCTAAGACACAGGGGTCAGAAATAAAATGTAACTCAATGGTTAGTTTACTTCTAAGACACAGGGGTCAGAAATAAAATGTAGCTCAATGGTTAGTTTACTTCTAAGACACAGGGGTCAGAAATAAAATGTAACTCAATGGTTAGTTTACTTCTAAGACACAGGGGTCAGAAATAAAATGTAACTCAATGGTTTGTTTACTACTAAGACACAGGGGTCAGAAATAAAATGTAGCTCAATGGTTAGTTTACTTCTAAGACACAGGGGTCAGAAATAAAATGTAGCTCAATGGTTAGTTAACTTCTAAGACACAGGGGTCAGAAATAAAATGTAGCTCAATGGTTAGTTTACTTCTAAGACACAGGGGTCAGAAATAAAATGTAGCTCAATGGTTAGTTTACTTCTAAGACACAGGGGTCAGAAATAAAATGTAGCTCAATGGTTAGTTTACTTCTAAGACACAGGGGTCAGAAATAAAATGTAGCTCAATGGTTAGTTAACTTCTAAGACACAGGGGTCAGAAATAAAATGTAGCTCAATGGTTAGTTTACTTCTAAGACACAGGGGTCAGAAATAAAATGTAGCTCAATGGTTAGTTTACTTCTAAGACACAGGGGTCAGAAATAAAATGTAGCTCAATGGTTAGTTTACTACTAAGACACAGGGGTCAGAAATAAAATGTAGCTCAATGGTTAGTTTACTTCTAAGACACAGGGGTCAGAAATAAAATGTAGCTCAATGGTTAGTTTACTTCTAAGACACAGGGGTCAGAAATAAAATGTAGCTCAATGGTTAGTTTACTTCTAAGACACGGGGGTCAGAAATAAAATGTAGCTCAATGGTTAGTTTACTTCTAAGACACAGGGGTCAGAAATAAAATGTAGCTCAATGGTTAGTTTACTTCTAAGACACAGGGGTCAGAAATAAAATGTAGCTCAATGGTTAGTTTACTTCTAAGACACAGGGGTCAGAAATCAAATGTAGCTCAATGGTTAGTTTACTTCTAAGACACAGGGGTCAGAAATAAAATGTAGCTCAATGGTTAGTTAACTTCTAAGACACAGGGGTCAGAAATAAAATGTAGCTCAATGGTTAGTTTACTTCTAAGACACAGGGGTCAGAAATAAAATGTAGCTCAATGGTTAGTTTACTTCTAAGACACAGGGGTCAGAAATAAAATGTAGCTCAATGGTTAGTTTACTTCTAAGACACAGGGGTCAGAAATAAAATGTAGCTCAATGGTTAGTTTACTTCCAAGACACAGGGGTCAGAAATAAAATGTAGCTCAATGGTTAGTTTACTTCTAAGACACAGGGGTCAGAAATAAAATGTAGCTCAATGGTTAGTTTACTTCTAAGACACAGGGGTCAGAAATAAAATGTAGCTCAATGGTTAGTTAACTTCTAAGACACAGGGGTCAGAAATAAAATGTAGCTCAATGGTTAGTTTACTTCTAAGACACAGGGGTCAGAAATAAAATGTAGCTCAATGGTTAGTTTACTTCTAAGACACGGGGGTCAGAAATAAAATGTAGCTCAATGGTTAGTTTACTTCTAAGACACAGGGGTCAGAAATAAAATGTAGCTCAATGGTTAGTTTACTTCTAAGACACAGGGGTCAGAAATAAAATGTAGCTCAATGGTTAGTTAACTTCTAAGACACAGGGGTCAGAAATAAAATGTAGCTCAATGGTTAGTTTACTTCTAAGACACAGGGGTCAGAAATAAAATGTAGCTCAATGGTTAGTTTACTTCTAAGACACAGGGGTCAGAAATAAAATGTAGCTCAATGGTTAGTTTACTACTAAGACACAGGGGTCAGAAATAAAATGTAGCTCAATGGTTAGTTTACTTCTAAGACACAGGGGTCAGAAATAAAATGTAGCTCAATGGTTAGTTTACTTCTAAGACACGGGGGTCAGAAATAAAATGTAGCTCAATGGTTAGTTTACTTCTAAGACACAGGGGTCAGAAATAAAATGTAGCTCAATGGTTAGTTTACTTCTAAGACACAGGGGTCAGAAATAAAATGTAGCTCAATGGTTAGTTTACTTCTAAGACACGGGGGTCAGAAATAAAATGTAGCTCAATGGTTAGTTTACTTCTAAGACACAGGGGTCAGAAATAAAATGTAGCTCAATGGTTAGTTTACTTCTAAGACACGGGGGTCAGAAATAAAATGTAGCTGAACAATCAGATAAAATCACCAAACTTGAGAAGAAAGTCTTAGAACAGGGTCGGTCAAAGAAGGAGCAAGATGCTGAAATCAATGCTCTATTTAATAAGATTTCAGAACTAGAAATAAGAGGGTCAGAAATAAAATGTAGCTCAATGGTTAGTTTACTTCTAAGACATGGGGGTCAGAAATAAAATGTAGCTCAATGGTTAGTTTACTTCTAAGACACAGGGGTCAGAAATAAAATGTAGCTCAATGGTTAGTTTACTTCCAAGACACAGGGGTCAGAAATAAAATGTAGCTCAATGGTTAGTTTACTTCCAAGACACAGGGGTCAGAAATAAAATGTAGCTCAATGGTTAGTTTACTTCTAAGACACGGGGGTCAGAAATAAAATGTAGCTCAATGGTTAGTTTACTTCTAAGACACAGGGGTCAGAAATAAAATGTAGCTCAATGGTTAGTTTACTTCTAAGACACGGGGGTCAGAAATAAAATGTAGCTCAATGGTTAGTTTACTTCTAAGACACGGGGGTCAGAAATAAAATGTAGCTCAATGGTTAGTTTACTTCTAAGACACGGGGGTCAGAAATAAAATGTAGCTCAATGGTTAGTTTACTTCTAAGACACGGGGGTCAGAAATAAAATGTAGCTCAATGGTTAGTTTACTTCTAAGACACAGGGGTCAGAAATAAAATGTAGCTCAATGGTTAGTTTACTTCTAAGACACAGGGGTCAGAAATAAAATGTAGCTCAATGGTTAGTTTACTTCTAAGACACAGGGGTCAGAAATAAAATGAAAACGTTGATATCTAGTTATGTGTGCATGACACTTTTCTACAATAATCATTGTCAGGTACACAGTCAAAAAATTGGAAAATGAAATAATTTAAAAGTATTTGGAAGCAAGGAAGCCAACAGGATAGCCAAGATCAGCTATGGTTACCTGTGCATGAGGGAAAATGAACCATAGTTTGTCTTATTACCATTGAACTTCTTATTACCAGGTAATAGAAAGAAGAGTGAATCAAGAATTACCATTTATGGCCACAGAAAATATAATTATGGCTATGGTTAAAACTGGAGGAGATAGGCAGGTAATATAGACATACGTACTTTAGGCTAGATGAGTTGTTTGTCATAACCTTTTTTGTGTGTAGACAGCTTGGATATTGTTTTGACAACGATGAAGTCAGCTGTATCTTGGCTATTTAATCCAGTATGAAACTGACAGATAGTGATCATGGGGGCCGTCGTGTTCATTATCGTATGTTAGGTGGATTTACAACTACCTATGTAATCAGCACCTATCACCAATAATGTTGTAAGTTCGAATTCCGCTCATGACGAGGTGCACATGATACAACTTTATGTGATAAAGTTTGTCAGTGAATTGCGGCAGGTCTCCACCAATAAAACTGACCACTGCGATATAACTGAAATATTGTTGAAAGTGGTAAACACCATAACCCCCTAACCCACAGGGATGGCACAATGACATGTGATATGTGTTCAGTCTAATCATGCATGCTTTGGACAAATATAATGGCGACCAGTTTTAGTGGTGGAAGAAGCCGGAGAGAACCACTGACCATGGGCAAGCAACTGTTAAGCTTGATCACTGGCGGCTGTGAGTAAATTGAATTGAAATTTATATACAGTTGACTCTCGTTATCTCGAATTCGATGGGACCATGGAAAAAATTCGAGTCAACCGTAGTTCGACTCAAGAGGAGCTACGAAGATACCGGAAGTGTGGTTTGCTTAACAACGAAAGGGAGACAACTCGAGCGAAATTTTGAAGAGCTAAAACCAGCATTGCATGTCCCTATTCTCGGAACGATTTTAAACATATTCGATGTTTTTGTTGCTGTTTTTTTCTCTCCGTTAAATTCTTTGAATCTTGTGAAACGACTGGTAACTTCTAGATATCTTTTTTTGTGTGAATGAATATGTTTATCCGTTTTGTTTATGTTTTTCACCTGTTGCATTGTCATTAAACTTCACCCATCATGACGTATTTTTCTTTGTGCAATACTGTTTATCTACAATAAATGATGTGTTTTTATTATTCAATAAAGTGTAGAAGAAAACTATTCTTCTTTAATCAAAATTAATTTCCGACAAATAATTCAATAGATAAAACGTTTCCTTTGTGTACTTTTCATAATCATTGATGTATGCCGACCCAAGCGCACTTATTATGAATCGATAATTTTTGATTGTACACATCTAACTTGTGTCATAATACCAAGCCAATTCAAATATTATCACTAATTAACAGATTGTGAAATAAACATGTGAAATAGCCTAAGGTAAAAATGTCAAATTCAATGACCGGATGTTTCACCTGTGATCCGATTTTAATCCTAAAGTAATACACATGTTTTGACAGGTAAATTTGACTTAACGAATGTAAATAATATGGCTTTCTACATCTCGGGACCAAAACTTTTATTCGAGACAACCGAAATTTCGACTCATCCGAATTCGACTCAACAGGAGTCAAATTATATATATTTATACACAACGAAGTTCGGGACTTCGATAAAAATTCGACTCAACCGGAAATTCGAGTCAACCGAATTCGAGACAATGAGAGTCAACTGTACATGTAGTTGAATTATTCCTTTTTGAGCTCAGGACAGTCCCAAATGGGCTTGTCTGATCACTTATTATCCGGCATCTGTCGTCTGTTATTTTTTCACATTTTGATTTTCTTCTCAAGAACCAATGGGCCAAATGGGCTCGGGTGGCTCAATGAGTTAGGTAGTTGGATTACCGAACAACTCATGCAAGCCTATCACCAATACGGCGTGGGTTTGCGCCCGGCTTTGTAAATTACAAAAAGGGTGCACTCGACTCGCAGCCGCAAGTGATAAAGTTTACCAGTTGCTTGCCCATGGTCGATGGTTCTCTCCGGGTACTCCCGCTTCTTCCACCACTAAAACTGGTCGCCATGATATTGCTGAAAGTGGCGTTAAACACCAAAAAATCAAATCAAATCAACCAATGGGCCAAACTTAGATGTCATATTCTTGGATGGTCTTCTTCTGAAATTGTGTCCAGTGACCTTGCCCTACATTCAATATGACTGCCATTGTTCTTGATTGGTTCAAAAAGTGGAAATCTTTGAAATCTTCTTCTTAAAGAGCCACTAGATAGAATGAAACGAAATCGGGACTAAATAGTCCTTCAGTTGTAAGTTGTATAGGAATACTATGAATAGCCAAGATTGGGTCAAGGCCAAAGACTATAAAATTGGTATTTGTGGCTTTTCCGCTAAGCATACAGCATTAAGAAGAAAGAGCAAAGACTGGTTGGCTCGGGATCAGGGTAATGTGTCCGAGTGGAGCGACATGTCTACCTGCAGACTGTTGAGATAGCACCTCATCATCATTTCATTGAAAGATCACTTGTTCTCGTCATGATATAGCTAAAAAAAATGCTGAGTTGGGGTTAAACAACAATCACTCGCTCACTCCCCATGGACAGGTTTATAAATTATTAATATGTGTAAAATTACATAGGAATGCCATCAACAGATCTTAAAATATGTATGAATTTGTTGTATGAATACATCTAGAAATAATTAAATATGTATAAATTTGTTGTATAGGAATGTCATGAACAGATCCGTGTATTATCCCAGGAGGCAGGAAATGTTGTTAAACAAGCAGGGGGAGATAATGATCTAGTAGAGAGAATACGTAGAACACATTACTTCAAACCAATACATGATATACTAGATAGTCTGATGGATGCTTCAACATTCATTGGTAGAGCACCTAAGCAAGTATGTAATGATAATTACAGTCAAACCTGTAATAAGAGGTCACCTTTGAGACAAAGAAAAAGTGGCCTTAAAAGACAGGTGACATCTTAAAAGAGGTTCAATTCATGTGATATTTTCTATGATAGGACAAGAAAAATGTCACCTTTAAATACAGGTGACTGCTTAATAGAGGTAACCGTATTGGCAGGTTTGACTGTATTATGAAAAGGAAGTTTGAACAGTGATGGTCAACTATATTCCACCAACGAACAAGCACCTCTCAATCCACTGAACACAAACTTGTATGTTGACAGACACTGATTTCATAGATAGATTTTAATACGATTATTATCTGAGGAGAGCGTCGACAACACCCCCCTTTCCCAGCCCTCAATATAAGTTTGTTACAAGTCTATGAAATATGTGTAGTCGATTGTTTTATGTGATAAAGTTTGTCAACATCTAATTTATCAAAATATTTTTGAAAGTGGAATGAATCAACCCTAACTCTGAACATTAAACCCTTTTATTTTAGACCTATTAGTTAGTATGTAATTAATCATCCTTTAATATTTTCAACATACTTGATTTTGTAATTATTTATTTTAGGTTGAACAATTCCTAGAAATAGAAGTAAAACCAGAAATTGCAAAGTATTCAAAGAAAATGGATGCACTTGGAACTTCAGATCTAAATTTATGAAAAATAAGAAATGCAGAATAAATAGATAATATTGTAAATAAAAGATTTAGATATCTTATACAAAGTTAGCTGGTTATATTTAAATAAATTAGAATTGCAACAGTCATGTAATTGTTATCATGATTGCCTCGAGTGTGGTAGATCAGGGTTTGAAGCCCCAGTCTGGTCAGAGCACAGACTATCAAATTGGTATTAGTTGCATCTCCATATCATTAAGGAGTTAGGGCAAAGATTGTTTGGCTTAGAGTCAGGATATTGTATCCGAGGGGCAATGTGTCAATCTGTTGACTGTTGTTTCAGTGAGCTAGCATTGGCCGAGTCATGATAATGTGTCTGAGTGGAGCAACATATCTTAACTGTGGGGTGTTGTTTTAGTGAGCTAGCATTGGCTGAGTCATGATAATGTGTCTGAGTGGAGCAATATATCTTAACTGTGGGGTGTTGTTTTAGTGAGCTAGCATTGGCTGAGTCACGATAATGTGTCTGAGTGGAGCAATATATCTTAACTGTGGGGTGTTGTTTTAGTGAGCTAGCATTGGCTGAGTCATGATGATGTGTCTGAGTGGAGCAACATATCTTAACTGTGGGGTGTTGTTTTAGTGAGCTAGCATTGGCTGAGTCACGATAATGTGTCTGAGTGGAGCAATATATCTTATCTGTGGGGTGGGGTTTTAATGAGCTAGCATTGGCTGAGTCATGATAATGTGTCTGAGTGGAGCAACATATCTTAACTGTGGGGTGGGGTTTTAGTGAGCTAGCATTGGCTGAGTCACGATAATGTGTCTGAGTGGAGCAATATATCTTATCTGTGGGGTGGGGTTTTAATGAGCTAGCATTGGCTGAGTCATGATAATGTGTCTGAGTGGAGCAACATATCTTAACTGTGGGGTGTTGTTTTAGTGAGCTAGTATTGGCTGAGTCACGATAATGTGTCTGAGTGGAGCAATATATCTTATCTGTGGGGTGGGGTTTTAATGAGCTAGCATTGGCTGAGTCATGATAATGTGTCTGAGTGGAGCAACATATCTTAACTGTGGGGTGGGGTTTTAGTGAGCTAGCATTGGCTGAGTCACGATAATGTGTCTGAGTGGAGCAACATATCTTATCTGTGGGGTGTTGTTTTAGTGAGCTAGCATTGGCTGAGTCACGATAATGTGTCTGAGTGGAGCAACATATCTTAACTGTGGGGTGTTGTTTTAGTCAGCTAGCATTGGCTGAGTCACTGTTGTTAATGGTCTAAACCAATCAAATGGTGGGAAAGCATTTGCTTATAATACTAAGCAATACAAAGCATTGGTGAGCAAGAGACCTACATATATATTAGCATTTATAAAACGTGGACTAAACACGATATATTCTGATGTAGATACAATTTGGCTCAAAGATCCACGACCCTTTTTAAATGGTGATTATGACATGTGGGCATCTATGGACGGGCCCGGTTATCATTGTACAGGATTTATGGCGTTTAAACCGTCACTTCTCTCTGTAGATCTGCTGGAGAACTGGAAAGCATCTCTAGTAACTCCAGATATCAATCAAATAAAATTTAATTCTCTCGTAAAGAAATCAGAAATCAAACACAAACCTCTTCCCCGGAGTGTATTTCCTGACGGAAGATTGTATTTTGCAAGAGGTATCCGAAGAAATGTTGTCATTGTTCATAACAATTATATTATTGGTCATGATAACAAAGTACAGCGATTTAAGAGTGTAGGATTATGGTGGAACAACGAAGGTCCATGATAGGTATACAGTCAGAAGAAAAACTTGAAAATTATGACGAAAAGTGAATACAATAAACTCACATTTTAAGTCAAAAGATTGGAAAGCCAAATAATTTCAAAATCTTTGTGTGCAAGAAACCAAGAGTGCAGTCAACAGGATAACTCTCTTGTTGAGAAATCAGCAATCAGACACAAGCATCTCCCCCGGAAAGAATTCCCAGATGGGTTAATTTATTTTGATAGAAAAATGAGAAGTAATGTTGTCGTTGTTCATAATAATTATATTATTGGTCATGAAAACGAAGAACAGCGCTTTAAGAATGTAGGTTTATGGTGGAACAATGAATGCCCTTGATAGGCAAACAGCAGCAAGAAAAACAAAAACATTAAGACGCTAAGTGAGCAAAATACTCCAATGATCAATTAAGAGTTATAAATTACAATGGATGTAAAGTATATTGGATTAAATTGCTAACAATCATAATCATATCTATACTGATGACTAGTTAACTATCTTTTCAAAACCATGTAAGTTCATTTATGTATCACAAAATATCCATTGATCTATTTCCTTTTTACACCTACCTCAATAATAGCGTATATATCTAATTCATTGTGCACATACTGCGCACTACCTGTTTTAGGATAGCCATAATCGAGTAAGGTCAAGGAAGAATATCAAAATGCAAAAGTTTACGGCACCATGGATACGGTGTCGTCGGGAACGGCAGGTATCCCTTCTTCCCAAGACAAGACAAACAACTCGGTTATTCGAAATTCAGATCTAATGAAAAAATGTCAAATTTACGTATGCGTCCTTGTTCTGATCAGTTACATGAGATTGTGTGTACTCTCAAAGTCATTGCAAGGCCAAATAAAAATCTTTGGGAGCAAGACGACCAAAGAGTCAAAGTCGGGTAAGGTCAACAACGACTGAGGAGGGAGCAGAACCTTAGAACAACTATGAACGAGATGAACATGTAGGACGAGAGAATGAGGACTGCATATGTCCATCGCATTCAATTCTATCTTTAAAATCAACCAAATTATCGGAATCGCCGTGTAGTGATCTTTTACGATTAAGCTTCCATTTCTTATTTCTTCCAGTTCATATTTTCTTATTAGTTGATGTTCTTCTCAATCAGCCATAGCTAATCTTAATAGCTGGTCTTTGGCTATCCTGTTTAGGTCCTGTTGTGTTCTTGCTCAGACAGACTATTAAATTGTTTCGCTTTCCTATATTTTGACGAATTAAATTAAGATCTTTACGTTTTATTCTACCTATTGATTGAGTACAAAATAGTGTTCTATAAAGATCTAGAGACAAATAGCGGAGTCCAAGGATGTATTTGTAGAGTGAGTGAGTGAGTGAGTGATTTTTGCTTAACACCAATTCAGCAATGTTGCAGCTATATCATGGCGAGAACAAGTTAATTTTCTATGAGATGATGATGGTGTCCGCTTTGTACTAGACCAACACGCAGAGTTGGATTTTATAGTGTTAGGTCATTGAAACAACAGTAAGCGGGAGGACATGTCGCTCAACTCTTCGGAAAACATTATCTTGATTGCGAGCCAACCAGTCTTTGCTCTTTCTCCTTAATGTTGCGTGCTTAGTGGAGAAGCAACAAATACCAATTTCATAGTCTTTGGTTTGATCCGACCGGAGCTCGAACCCACGATCTACCGCACTCGAGGTGAGCACGCTAACCATTACGCCACCGATACGGTTTATATATTTAGAAGAGTCGTCAACATTTTAGTTGTCTACCATATCATAAATGGTGTCTATTGTATAGAAAGGTGTTGTATTGTCGATCTATCTACACATTACATGGCAATGTCTGAAAATAAAGAAACAATAATATGAACAATTAACACTTCACTCGTGATCCGGTTGAAAGCGTAAAGAAATCCGGACAGTGTCTTTATGAAAAGGACGAGAAATCACAAGACAGCTATAATATGTTTATTTAATGTATATTCTATATATTACGTATATGATCTGCAAAACAGTACTAACGTTATTTATAATAGTTAGCTATGATGAATAGTATATCTCTTGGTATGTAGTAAGTAACAACGAGGGATACTAGGTAAAAGCCGTATACCTAGTAAATTGCTTACAGCAAAATTTAGTGCATTAAAATTATTATCTGTTCTGTAAAAAAAAAAAGAAACAGAGTTCAAAATATTGTTTGTAGCAGTTTGTCCTTCGATATTTAAAACGAACACAAAGAAACAAAGTCGGTATATATATTGTAGCATGAATCGAGGAACCACAGTCCCTGCTCCACTAGTGGCACCCGTCGTGTAAACTCGGAAAATCGTAGTACAAATATTACTCAGATTCATCATTGTTCATTATTATTTTTACAACGTCACCATGTGATGAGCACTATTAAGTTAAAGGTATTCTAAGGACCTTATCATCTTGTCTTTCGAATTTTGTTTTCGAAGATATCAACAACTAATTGAAAACCATTCCGTCACTTGCATATAGATGGCGACATATTTTATCTCGTGTTATGCATGCACAGTCCTCACTCAAAATGTCGCTTTAATATGATTTTGGTGGACGAGTGTTTCAACAGACGTTTACATATTTCGCTCTGCTACTCCCCGATTTGTTTCTACTCGTTTACGAAGCAGTGTTTCTAAAAATAAACCTTTAAATCCAGCTTCAGGCATAAAAATGATGTTATGTCACTTAACAATTCTCGATTCGGTGATTATCTACATCTCATCTAACTAAATGAGCTTGAAGTAAATGATACCCAAAAGCATGCTTCTTACCTTGACGTTCACTTTGAAATCGACAATTTGGGAATATTAAAAACAAAGCTCTACGACAAACATGATCACTTTACTATTTCAATATTACACATCCCTTTCATCAGTAGCAACAGTCTAGCATTATCAGTGTATGGAGTTTACATTTTACAGTGTGCTTATGTCCAGTACAGTGATTTTCAAGACAGAAGAAGAGTTTGAAGATACCAAAGGGGTAATCAAAATCCGTAAATCGAAGAAGGACAGACAACACAATGGCCAAAAGAAAAGGAACAGAAGGACAAACAACGATCTACAAAACACTACACATAAAACTAAAGATCGAGTAACACGAACGCCACTAAGCACTGGGTGTGAAATCAAGTGTTCCGGAAGGGTGAGCAGCTCATGCTCCAGTAGTGACACCAGTCGTGTTACTCTAGTTACAAACCTGGTGATTAGCTATGAACGAGGACAAGACCCTAAAATGATTACGGAAAGTGAAACATATTCGTCATGTGTGACATAGATGTTCCGTAACGGTTAACCAAGTCATGCTACTCAGGTAGGCTATATTGCTCCTGGGTTGAAGTCATCTCCACAAATATTATACAGTCGTCATCACGATCTGGTTGACAGCTATGAAATATCCATTTCTCAAATGACAATGAATATGACTTTTTACGTAGATGTTTACTTACTTCTATGACTGCCAAGACTATTACCGGACTTGGCTGTATATATCGTCTTTACTCCCAGTTGTTTGTACGAGCATGCGTGTTTTATTTGTGTTATTTCTATTTGTCACCGTATTGTGGTGTAAAGTACGTCTTGACTATATGAGAAACATGGTGCTTGTTTTATAAGAAGCATGAACTGCTTACCCTTCGCAATCCTTTGGGTTCGCCTCTGATTTTTGGCTGGGTCCGTGTTGCTCATCTTTTTAATTTTCTATGTTGTGATATTTGTTGTTGTATTATTTGTCTTCATCCTGTGTCTTGTATGCCCAATGTTGCCAGTGTCTCTGGATTTTCCAGTTTGTTTTGATAGCTTTCACCAGGATTAATGGCGGGATATAATTTGCTATAAATTTGAGTTAGTCAATGTTAAATGTTTTGGTAATATTGGACTTATATGCTTGTCATATAATAAAAGTCATTTTTCATATACCTGCCGAGTTTTAATTAGTAACAAAAGATATGGATGTGAATGGACCATTTTCATATTTTGACACAAAATAAAGTAAAAGAAAAACGTTTTGACTGCTGTTCTACATTTCAGTCATAGTATTACCTTCAATAACAAGCGCAACTCATACCCAAACATGAGTGTGAAAAGGTGAAATGGATCCTAATCTGAATTTATTATTTTTATTACATTACTTCATTTTTATTCTATTTTATTTTGTGCGTGACCATCGAATGTGCAGAATAAAAATATTTGCCAAGAAATGTTTTTCCACCATCGGATTTTACATTAATCACACCAATAGTTAAGCTTTGAAATTATGCGAACCTATATCATATATTTTCATATTCCTAATGAATGATCACACGCAAATTACAATGTCTATGTTAATGACCACATTCAAACTAAAATGTTTATGTCAATGATCACATACCAACTAAAATGTGTATGTCAATGATCACATACAAACTAAAATGTGTATGTCAATGACCACATTCAAACTAAAATGTTTATGTCAATGACCACATTCAAACTAAAATGTGTATGTCAATGACCACATTCAAGCTAAAATGTTTATGTCAATGACCACATTCAAACTAAAATGTTTATGTCAATGATCACATACCAACTAAAATGTGTATGTCAATGATCACATACAAACTAAAATGTTTATGTCAATGACCACATTCAAACTAAAATGTGTATGTCAATGACCACATTCAAGCTAAAATGTGTATGTCAATGACCACATTCAAACTAAAATGTGTATGTCAATGACCACATTCAAACTAAAATGTTTATGTCAATGATTACATACCAACTAAAATGTGTATGTCAATGACCACATTCAAACTAAAATGTGTATGTTAATGACCACATTCAAGCTAAAATGTTTATGTCAATGATTACATACCAACTAAAATGCGTATGTCAATGACCACATTCAAACTAAAATGTGTATGTCAATGACCACATTCAAGCTAAAATGTGTATGTCAATGACCACATTCAAACTAAAATGTTTATGTCAATGATTACATACCAACTAAAATGTGTATGTCAATGATCACATACCAACTAAAATGTGTATGTCAATGACCACATTCAAACTAAAATGTGTATGTCAATGACCACATTCAAACTAAAATGTGTATGTCAATGATCACATACCAACTAAAATGTGTATGTCAATGATCACATACCAACTAAAATGTTTATGTCAATGACCACATTCAAACTAAAATGTTTATGTCAATGACCACATTCAAACTAAAATATTTATGTCAACACCGCATTCGTAAGAAAACCACTATATGTATATCTCTATTCTATTGGAATTTACAAGGTGTTCTACCTTTTACAAATCATGGACCGCCGTTAATCCTCCATAAACCTGCACTCTTATATCGTTGTACTTTGCTATTATAACCAATAATTTCATTATTATGAAGTACGACGACATTTGTTCGCATCCTTTTAATAAAATACATATGTCCACCTGGAAATTCCTTCCGGGGAAGAGGTTTGTGTCTGATTGCTATTTTCTTTACGAGAGAGTTAAATTTGAATTGATTTAGATCTGGAGTTTCTAGAGATGACTTCCATTTCTCTAACAAGTCTTCAGAGAGCGGTGACGATTTAAACGCCACAAATCCTGCACAATAATAAATGGGTGATTCTATATCAACAGCTCCCCACATGTCATAATCACCCATAAAAAACAGTCGTGGATCTTTAAACCAAATCGTATCTACATCAGAATAAATCACGTTTTGTCCACGTTTTATGAATTGTAATATGTATGTAGGTCTCTTGCTCATTAATACCTTGTATTGTTTAGTGTTAAACTCGAATACCTTCTCACCATGTGATTGGCTTAGGCCTTTAACTACGGTGAAGTTTATATTGTTCTTGTATCTAGTGTATGTAGCGTTATCCTCAGCAACAACTATTACATGTAATGATAATTTTAATAGCGAGAAATAATGCCACCAATTGTCAAACATATCTTGAAACCCGCTTGAAACTGTGACCAACACAGTCCACTCTCCTGAAGGGGACATAGCTGGTGCTAGTAATGTTTGTCTTGCATAACTGCCAATGTAGTACATATACAGTATAATATAAAGAGTAAAAAGTATAAAGATGGAAACAACATAGACATATTTGTTCATTCTTTTAAGAAACAGATATACCACCATTGATGCAAGAGAGTTCAATCTTGATCAAACCTTTCTGAAATAGAAAAATATATTATTATTTACACTATTTTAAAATAATTGGAAGATACAATAAATAAACATGGGATTGATTAAATATTAATGATTAAAATATCACTTGAGGGTATATGATATTCTTAGTTTGCCTATTTCCTTCAATGGTAATCCACGGTTGGCTTCGACCCGATGCTATCCACCCATAAACCGTGGGGACCTTGAGATAGTTTTCAGTTGGGAATTGTTCCGTTGCTGATCTCCCATTAAGAAATAACATTATCAAACAAAACAATGCTATATGTTTTATGTTTTGGTCCATATATTACAAAATAATAATTGTGTAAAATCAAAACCATTTATTTTCGTTCACTATCCAAAGTAAAGTATCAGTAGAGCAAAATAAGTTTTCTGGTCCAAACATTATGAAATTTAAGTGCAAATAATTCTCATGACGAAAACGTGTTGGAGCAAATGAGATACGAGATAAATTATGGATGAATACGAGAAATTATCTTTCAAGTGTCCCACGGGTGATCTGTGGTGATTATCGGAATATGATCAGCTGTAAGTTATCAATGGTGGCAAATTTGAAGTGAGGACTTCCATTCTACCTCTAGAACCAACCATTAGATATGTAGCCTCCTTAATTGTAAGAAATAATACTCAAAAGACAGAAATCCCCGTAAAAATAAACACAATTTACAATCTTTGATATTTACAATCAACTGAGATATATAGAAATAATACCCAAAAGAAAGAAATCCCCGTAAAAATAAACACAATTTACAACCTTTGATATTTACAATCAATTGAGATATATATATATATTACGGATTTAGTTTGTTACACATATTTTCATTGGTTCTTCAACCCTGAATGTCAGCATATATTCGGAAAACAGACGGGGTATATATTTCAGTCCCCAAAAACGATTAAAACATGGACGACAAAACATTACACTTCACTGAATCAATGGTATATTACGGAATAATAAATGTATTTTCACCAAATTAAATGCTGTTTTTATACTCAAAACGGCTGCATGAACAAAAAAATATTAGAACGGTTAATTCCGTCACAAATACCTGATCGATTCAGCAAACTCCTATGTTCCACGGCTGTACCATAACAAATAAACAAAACGTTGAGCCTTGAAAACTTTCGACGTCATGGGGCCGCACCAAGGTTTTATTTACATGTTGTTAATATCTAAATTATTGAAACTGTATCGCAAACCCGTTGCTTTGTTACGTGATATATTAATGTTATATTTATAGAGTTTATAAAATTTACTACATATGAAACTGTATTGATTTAACAATTTAGTACACTATTTTCCTTCATGAGACACCCTATACATGAAATAAGACGTGACACATATTTTGACGTCATTGAAGAATGACGTCAAAGGTACGAAAACGGACATCTAGAGATACGGAAAATGAAAATAAAAGACGCAAATTTACTTAATACAGTTGGATGTTGTATTTAAAAAAAACCAATGGTTAACTCCGTAATATATCTGTTATTCAGCTATCAGACAGGGTATACAATGTGACATTCCCGGCTTATGATATATATTCCCTTCGGCTGCGCCTCAGGGAATATAGATCCTAAGCCGGGAATGTCACAATATATACCCTGTCTGATAGCTGAATAACATATAATATATACTCCATATGTATGTGTTACTGGAATATTGCTTGATTTAAATAAAGAATTCACAATGGGAAATATGAAATCATCTCTATTACTGTAGAGTGTCGTTCTCAGCTGGTTATTGCTGTCAATTTGTAGCGTAGGACATAGCATGAAGTCCATATATTTCTGTGGTATCCGGTACTTCGGGTTAAATAAGATAGACTTGATTAACATAGTCAGCAATATTGAATGCATGCATGCAGTAATAGAAGTAATGATCTAGCGTCCGCTTTCGTGAACATCATCTTCTGAACAATAATCAAGAAAAACCACAAAGTATCTTTTTTTAAAACCTTACAATTAATGTACATGATTAACAACACCTATGAAAAAATTTCTAAGAACTGAAACCCCTAAATAACTTAAATGTAATCCATCTTTACAAAAACAATTTCTTTTATACAATGAACCTGGCTGCTTAACAAATTGTTTATATGTTTTAACAAATTGAACATTTCTTTTTAAAGCCAAATTAGCTAAGCAATTGTTGGTTTCAATAACTAATTGTTTCGTTCTATCACAATCAAATGGTCGAGGTAAAATTGCTGACATAATTATTTTAATATTGGAAAAAATGTGTGCAATTAATTCTAGTAAATTACAATAATATTGTGTTATAAGTTGACTGCATAACCCATTTCCAATGTCATTAGTGCCAACATGCAAAATTAGGTGGGTGTGTTTTTTAACACGTGTCTTGTTGTCTTTTAAAAATTGATGAATTGTATATATGTTGGCACCAGAAATTGATTAAATTGTTATTTACGTATTTACAAGTGGAGTCAGAAACTAATTAAACCAATTTCTTTGAATGTGAAGCACCTGCAATGAAAGTTAATGAGAAATCATGTTTGCCATGGAACGAGAAATTGATAACTTATCCTCAAAGTCAAATTCCAGATAAATTGTGTAGGCATCACTATGCCAGTCCCCATGAAACTGAATTAGTTCGGACGGAACTTTTGAATGAAATGCCCAACTGGCACCACTCCTTCGAAATGAATGTGATGAGTAATTGGATGGATTTAATTTGCATCTTTTTAAATTATCTCTTAATCTTCTTTGATATTGTGTATAAGTTAAAACTTTCCTAACATGTCCATGACAAATTAAAAATGCAGGGTCATTATTATCTGCCGGAACTAACTTGCACATATCAGTATATGCTTGATATGAACATAATGGAGAATTACGAATTTTAACTAGGGGTATTTCTAACTTTCTGTCTCCAAATTGAATAGTTTTTGACCATACAATTTTTATTACCAAATAGTCCCTATGAACTATGATATTTTTTCTGCACAATTGTTTGGACGGATCAAACGTTTTAACAGAAACCGGTACCAAATTTGATTTTCTTGCCATCAAGAAAAAGGCAAACAAATAGGAACACCAGTAAGTTACATCTACTGAATTTGACATATCAAGTTGTTTGTGCATCTGAAGTAGAATATCAGGAGTAATTGGTGATGCCCTATGAGGCAAATGCGGATTTTCTAGTGCTAAACCACGATATAATAATTTGACAGAAAACCTATTTTCAGATGGATATTCAAATCCTGCAAGTAAATGTAATGTTTTAACTCCGCTAATATAATTTTGAATAGAATTTACACTTTTAAAGCTTTTACTAAAAAATCTCCATCAAGACATAATTTACTGACTGTAGTGGGTAATGGTGTCAGTTTGAAATATGTACAAAATAAGAAGTAAGATTTAAATTTTTAATTCTTGTAAGTCCCTTCCGCAAAAGCCGATTTTTTGGATAATTCTGTGTCTTTTCGAAGATTATGCAACTGCACATCTACAAACAGAATAACAACACCTTACCAAGGGGCTGAAAACAAAAACAACTCATCTTCAACTACTACTCCAGACAATGCATTATTTTGTGCATGGTTTAATAATTCCTCACTAATCGTGTAATGCAAATCCCACCTAGACAACAAATCTGCTAACCTTTTTTCAACAGTAGTTAAATGACGACATTTTAACACAAATTCGTACGAAGCAGCCAGGAAACATATCTCCATCAAACAGGATTGCATAAAAGAGTTCCTGCAAGCCCCAGAATTTACTACAGTTACCGAAGAAGAATTGTCACAATAAATTACCACTTTTAACCCTTGAAACCTGTAAGCTCACAGTTTCAAACTAACAACTAAGCGCAGAAGTTCAAGTGCATTTATATGCAACTTTTTCTTTTGAATAAACCTGGGAAAGATTTTGTGAAAATACAAATCGCCACACAGTCAAAGTAGAATCACAAGATAGAATACAATCTGGTGTGGAAAAATCGTGTAGAAACATCACGGACACGCCATTATAAATGAACAAAAACTTACTCCACCATACTAAGTCCAATTTAACATATTTTAGAATCTTCTTGGAAACATTTTGAGCCTCAAAAGTTTCTAACCAAGTCAATAACCTGGACACAAACTGATGACCGTTAACAGACTTCAAATTCACCAAAACTTAAATCTAAAATTATCCTGCGATCTTCGCTTTCTTTCTTAGGCACAGAATTAAGTGGGCTAATAACCATATCAGTTTTGAATGGATTCTTGAAAAAAGGTCCTATTATAGCCCCATATGTGCATTCCTTTTTTAAATATTTTTCCATTTTGTCTGGGAAATTGTTTGCCCCTGTATGATTTCTTTCACTAGATAGGCCTGAACTATTACCTTGACAATTTATAGGAAACCCAAACTCCAAAAATTTAACCACTTCTGAATCGTGATAATTTGATAACATTTTTCGAAGAAAGGTTACATTAAGTTTAGAATAAATTGGAATTTTGCATCCGAATGCATTTGGAATTTTGGCCTCTGCTACTCGGTCATGGATGTGTATTAAATTTTCAATATCGTGAACACCAAAAATACTTTGCAAACTACTAGAACCTGCACAAATATTACAATCATGATCTGAACAGTTTGTATTTATTTGCTCATTACCATATAGTCATAATTCATGATGAGCACATGCAGGGTCCGACTCTGCATGAGGCAGCTCTTTGTTGTCTTTGGACAAGCAACTTGCACAAATATGTTTCACATTCCTAATCACACCCTTGACGACCTTGTCATGAGATCCGGAAAAAGAACATCTCTTTTTCTGACAATCGGAACAAACCATACAACAGGAGATTTGGTCATATTGCTAACACCTCTGTTTAACTTGTTCTGTTTTGGTCTAACAGAACTAGCCAACAATGGTGTTTCTATATCCACAGAATAATCTGACCATTTATTCTGCCCAGATTCAATTCTGCGGATCCATGCAGCATACAATTGTAACAATGCTTTCCAATCATATAGTTCATAATAATATGAAATCTTTTCTAACAATCTTTATCTACCTGTTTTTTTCTATATCATTTTTACATGCAATAATTATTTCCATTTTGCCTGCGACAAACTGGTTATATTTTATTTCTTCAAATTTAATTTTCTTGTTTGCGTATTCCAGTTGCAATTTTAATTGGGGGCAATCTTGGGGATGTTTGATTCTTTGTTTTGATGTTACATTTAATCCTGATTTTTTTCTTATATTTTTTTGTGTCTTTTCTTACATTTATAATCTGAACTGTTATCAGACTCTGAACTATTTGATACATGTTTACCCTTTTTTTTAATTGTATGTGTAATGTGAACTACTAGTATCAGAACTACTTGTGTCTGAAGAACTAACTGTACAATTTTTAAGTTTCTTTTTCTTTTTCTTGATCATAGTCCCACAACTAGTTGTACTGTCATTGTCCGAATCATCTGAACTATTGTCACTATTAGATGATGAATCGGACATCAGATGTAAAGATTTTAATTGTTTGTTAACAGATTTCAATAATTTCTTATTGCATCTTAAGTCGTTCATGTTAATTTCTGTCTTGTGTGATGTCTGTTTACCTGAGCCTGAACTGCCGGACTTTGTCTTCTCTTCTTGTTCATCGACCATCTTTTTCTTACCACTACTAGATGCGCCGTCTGTCTGTTTTAACTTATCTAACTCCGACTTTTCCTTCTTTACATAGTCCAATAGTTGTTTGCTTCTGTTTCTTTTCATAATCACCAGATCCTCTTATTACTTCTAGGAAATAATTAGCTCCCTCAATTCAATATGAGCACGTATAATGTCGCACGCCTTTCCAAAGAAATAAAAATGAGAGATGGCACTCTTTATAACTAAGGGGTGATTGCTGTTATGTTTGCTAGCTTTGCCATGACGAGAACATATTCGATGAGATAATAATTATGTCCATTTTGTACAAGTCTACCACGCTCAAGTGGATTGTTATTGTGGTAGCTCATCGAACGAACAGTCCCTGGGTAGAGAAGTTGGTCCTCTCGGACACACTATCCTGATTCCCAGCCAACAAATCTTTGCGCTTTCTCCTTAATAAGGCGTGCTTTCTGGAGATGCAACAATTATCAATTTTATAGTCTTTGGTTTGACCGAATCGTGGCTCGAAACAACGATTTACCACACTCGATGCGGTTCATTCTTTATATGAAAAGTTTTAAGACCTCATAGGGGTACTTAGAAGTCTGAAATCGAAGAACAGAAAATGCAATGGCCAAAACGAAATGGGACAGCAAGAAAAACAATGATCCTCATAATATTACCCTGAAATCAAACGATTGAGCAGCATGAACCACACGAAAACTGTGACTGAACCCGGATGATCTAGAAGTGTAACCAGTTCGTCCTCCACTAGTGGCACTTAACGTATCAGTATTAAATCGACCGAACATCATCTGATGTGGGAATCGTGTGGGACATCAGTATGCGTTAATGAATATAAATATCTCAAATAAAACATGAAATGTCTGCAAAATAAACGGGAATAAATACGAACTGATCATCGGTTTTACGCGGATACCGGAGCGAACACCAGACAACGGAAATAAAATCATGAAGACATGTAAATGGACGAAATGAACAACACATAACCCCACCCCAGAAGTGCCACTCGTCCTGTTACTCTCCCTAAAAGTCCGATGATAAGCCATGAAAGTGATAAACGGAACATATCAGCAGTCAGCTGTGAAACACATATATTCTGTAGCGATTTACCAAGTCATGATGAGGACCGTAAAATCTTCAGGGTGCTGGATTGAGCTTAACCAATAGGAAACCTTATTTCATTATAATTAGCTTCCTCGTTAGCAGCATCCCCTTATCAATGCAATCATGATAGGAACCGTAACCTCTGGAATATAGTATTAACTGAGTGATATGTACTCCATATGCAGATACTGTTTGAATATTGCTACATGTTAATGGAAAGTTCATGAGACAATTGAAATCATTTCTTTTATCGTAAAGTTTAGTTCCTAACCGGACTTCACTGTCAATGTCTATGTATATGTCAGTGTATGAAGAACCTCTAGCTGTATATTTGGTATCCTTTATTTCAAGTTGAATAAATAAATAATGTCGCCAAACGTTTAATTATTTAGTGAAAGGATATCATATACATAGGAACCCCCATGTATTGGGTGGGATTCATTCCGAATTTCTCTTGAAGCTTCCGTGTGAAATCTGCTGCATATGAATAAAGATATAAATCGGCGAGAAGAGGGGTATAGTAGGTACCCATAGGAATGTCGACTGTTTGTTGAAATCACGTTCACAAAACATCACGAATATGATATCAATCAAAAACGCGAGCTTATTTAGTAATGTGTGTCTCAGAGAACCATTTTATTTACAAAAAGGATTTGTCCCTGTTTAATTCAAGATATTTGCATATATGTAGGCCATTCTTTTTTATAAAACAAAGTTTACACAATGCTTTTATTATGTCGTGTAGTTTACATTAGGGAATATTCAAAGGGTAGAGATGTCCAATGTTTTAATGCTATTGCACGAGGAAAGAGGCCTTGATTATTTGTACTTTAATAGATATTTATAATTGGTTTCATAATCCACATCTGATTTACACTAACCTTGGAGTAGGTAGTGTAACAGTACATCTGATTTACACTAACCTTGGAGTAGGTAGTGTAACAGTGCATCTGATTTACACTAACCTTGGAGTAGGTAGTGTAACAGTACATCTGATTTACACTAACCTTGGAGTAGGTAGTGTAACAGTACATCTGATTTACACTAACCTTGGAGTAGGTAGTGTAACAGTACATCTGATTTGCACTAACCTTGGAGTAGGTAGTGTAACAGTACATTTGATTTACACTAACCTTGGAGTAGGTAATGTAACAGTACATCTGATTTACACTAACCTTGGAGTAGGTAGTGTAACAGTACATCTGATTTACACTAACCTGGGAGTAGGTAGTGTTACAGTACAACTGATTTACACTAACCTGGGAGTAGGTAGTGTAA
This sequence comes from Bathymodiolus brooksi, assembly GCA_963680875.1. Classification (NCBI taxonomy): domain Eukaryota; kingdom Metazoa; phylum Mollusca; class Bivalvia; order Mytilida; family Modiolidae; genus Bathymodiolus; species Bathymodiolus brooksi. The sequence continues at coordinate 69,303,445 of OY804587.1, forward strand.
CAGTACAACTGATTTACACTAACCTGGGAGTAGGTAGTGTAACAGTACATCTGATTTATACTAACCTTGGAGTAGGTAATGTAACAGTACATCTGATTTACACTAACCTTGGAGTAGGTAGTGTAACAGTACAACTGATTTATACTAACCTTGGAGTAGGTAGTGTAATAGTACATCTGATTTACACTAACCTTGGAGTAGGTAGTGTAACAGTACAACTGATTTACACTAACCTTGGAGTAGGTAGTGTAACAGTACATCTGATTTACACTAACCTTGGAGTAGGTAGTGTAACAGTACATCTGATTTACACTAACCTTGGAGTAGGTAGTGTAACAGTACAACTGATTTACACTAACCTTGGAGTAGGTAGTGTAACAGTATATCTGATTTACACTAACCTTGGAGTAGGTAGTGTAACAGTACAACTGACTTACACTAACCTTGGAGTAGGTAATGTAACAGTACATCTGACACATGATAACACACAAATAATTACGATATGTTTTTCCGCTTATTATCATTGCGTCTACTGACAGCGAATTCCTGGTAGTCATGAATTATTCATGAGTCAATGTAAAGCATTTTTACCTATTAAATATAGTGTTCAAATGTTATTGCGATAAATTCTCAATGTCCATATTTGTTCGAACTGATATGTTTTTTTTTATCAAAGTAGGTAATCACATGTTCATGTTTTCCCAAGAACAAAAGATAACCGTCACTTGACTTAATTAATTTATTTAATCTTTATTTGAAAATTAACTTTAGAGAAGATGAAATTGCTGTAAAGAATATATGTGCACTTACGTTTTAATTAAATGTGTAATACGTCATCGACCGATGAAGTCGTGTTCGATTAAAACAGGTTTACAATTGGCTTCATACCTAATTACACAAAGTGTGTTTGCAAGTTGAGGTTGTAGAGTGTTTCGCATATAGTATTTGCATTGCTAAGTAATGGTTAGGCGAATATTGACATTAGAAGAGAGGTGGCAAACTATTAGCATGTCACAGGCAAGTTTTAGCAATAAAAGGTTGGAAGGAAAATGGGGTATACACCATTCTGTAATTGATCTTCCTCTGCAGGGTCTGCAAGCGACTGGAATGATTGATGAATCTGGCAGTCCGCGCAAAACTACACAGAGAGGATAGGTTAATAGCCCGATGTGCCAGACGAAATCGATTTGCTTCATCAGATCGTATCCGAGATGGATTGAATTTTGGGAGTCATGTATCTGTAAAGACTTTTAACAGACGGGTAAATGAGCAGCGCATGCGCAAGAGGCGACCGATAAAACGACCGTAACGGTCAATACGTCATCGGTGGGCTCGATGAAATTGATCACGTTACCCTCTCCATTTGAATATTCGTAATTAAGAACGAATTCATTGGTCAGACGAAAGGCGATTATTTTGCGCCCCTTGGATGGTCTCGTTCGAATCTGGTGGGATAGAAACACTGAAATTTCATGACGGGAACGAGGTGGGTACAACAGCGGTGGTATACATGTCTGGGGTATTTTTCTTTTAATTGTAAGTTAGACTTGCATGTCTTCCAAAGTAATATCAATGGCGTTGCATACCGCGACGGTTTGCTTAACTCACACGTTGTACCCCTTTTTGATAATTGGCTGACAGGCTGATCCTTATGGACGATAACACCAGTGCGCACAAACCGCGCATTGTAAAAGATTTCAGGCAGTAAGAGGTGATTAATAAGGGTAATAACAAAATTACCGAACTCCGAACAATCTTTCAAAGGGAAAGTCAAAACTCATAAGTATATAAACAGACACAATCAGTCAACAACCGGAAAACGTGGTGGTTATACTCGCTACTGAGTAAATGTGCGAGATAAGGCTTGTCCATACATTTATTCAAAAGTTCTGAAAAAATTATCAATCGTCCATTTTCGTAAATTGTTGAAAAGCAATAACCAAATAAAACGTTTTGAAATTTTGAAGTTTTAAAGTGTTCGGTGTTTTCTCTTTTTTTTCACTTGTAATAACCAACATTTTGATTTCATATTATAACTCAGGTTGAAGCCCATAATTATATAATACCAACTTCTTTTATCTTTAAAAAAAGAAAACATTTTTGAAAAAATATACTCCATATGGCTCTTAACTTTTGTCGAAGTGTATATATATATTACGGATTTGTTTTACAAATTTTCATTGGTCGTTCAACCATGAATGTCAGCATATATTCGGAAAACAGACGGGGTATATATTTCAGTCTCCTAAAACGATAACAACATGGACGACAAAAAATTACGCTTCACTGAATCAATAGAATAATACGTAATAATAAATGTATTTTTACCAAATTAAATGCTGTTTTTATAATCAAAACGGCTGTATGAACAAAAATAATATTACAACAGATAATTCCATCACAAATACCTGAACGATTCAGCCACGGCTGTACCATAACGTGATGAACATTGAAAACTTTCGACGTCATGGGGCCACACCAAGGTTTTATTTACATGTTGTTAACATTTAAATTATTGAAACTGTTTCGCAAACCCGTTGTTTTGTTATGTGATATATCAATGTTATATTTATAAAGTCTATAAAATTTACTACATATGAAATTGTATTGATTTAGAAATTTAGTACAGTATTTTCCTTTATGAGACACCCAATACATGAGATTTGACATGACACATATTTTGACGTAATTGAAGAATGACGTCAAAGGTACAGAAACGGACATCTAGAAATACGAAAAATGAAAATAAAAGATGCAAATTTATTTAATACAGTTGGATTTTGTATTTAAAAAAAACAATGGTTAAACCCGTAATATATCTGTTATTCAGCTATCAGACAGGGTATATAAAATGACATTCCCGGCTTAGGATCTATATTCCCTGAGGCATACCCTGTCTGATAGCTGAATAACATATAATGTTCTTTAAAAATTTACTGAAGATACCAACTGAGTAATCAGTACACCGACGAAGGACAGACAATCCAATGGCCAAGAAAATGACACAAATATAACCATCCATAAAATACTACACAGAAAACTAAAGATGGAGGAAATACCAATCACACTGAAATCCCAGGGTAAACACAAGTGCTAAGGAAGGGCTAGCAGGATGGCTGGTAACACGTGGATAATCTATTCCAGCTATTATTACTCGTGTGTCAACTGACAGAAAAATCCTTGTAGTAATGAAAACATTTTGATAAGTTCCGACACATTGTTTTCTCATAGCGTTTCGATTCATTATTGGAGAAAACCCACCAACCTCGCATACACCCGCACCAAACGTTGGATTCTAATTCGCCAGTTGAGTGGAGAGCGGCTGATTGCCTATATACATTCAAATCCAAATACCATTTGATTGCAGCCATGACACCCGGATATTAGAAAAAAGTATGGAAATTCGAAAATATTGGATAGATTGCACGATTTATGTTGTATGTCATTACACACCATAGGTTCTAGATAAGCATATCAATTGGCATACAACATTCAATAAACACTAGGGACAGAACAATGATACTTAATAAAGGAATCATTACTACTGAGGTATGAACGTAACCACGTATATGGGCACACGGGCACGTTTGAAGATATCAAAAGTCGTACATCAAGGAAGGACAGATAATACAATTGCCAAACAAAAGAGTCAAAGGGACAAACAATGATTACAAACCAATACACAGAAAACCAATGATTGAGTTACACGAACCCCACTAGAAACCAGGGAGTGAATCTAGGCGCTCCGGAAGGGTGACCAGCTCCTGCTCCAAAAGCGGCACCGATCGAGTTACTATGATTACAAACCCGATGCATTTTTTCGCGCCCAATGAAATGTCTTTTAGGAACATTTCATATAGAACAAACAAAAAAAATAAAGAAATGAAAACAAAATTATCCACGACATGAAATAAATGCGTTTACAAATCATAATTTAAGATCATACAAACAAATATCAATAAACAATAGCTGTAGCAGTCAGTTATATAATTTACAAAGCATTCACACAACGACAAATGTTCACAGTATTGTATCGTGCACATCTATACTATGCTATGTTATGTTTGACTATATCAGCTGGGATGGAATCTTATTTAACAGGAAATATGTATGATATTTTGCCAACAGGTGGGTACTTTATCACTGTCATTACCACATTAGTAAGAAAAGTTTGAAGATACCAAAGGGGTAATCAGAAGCTATAAATGAAAGAAGGACATACAACACCATGGGTAAACGAAAAAGGACATGTAGGATTTCACATTTTCAAATCTCAGAAACTCGTCCTTCCTTTAAATTTCCAACTTTTTCCATCGAATCGGTAACACTTATGTGCGGCCATATTGATTACACACTATCATTGCTCGTAGATTGATACGCGTGAAATGGAATATACAAATACAAAAATTATATATATAAGAAATTTTGGAAGTCAATATAATAAACAGTATAACTAAAATCAAAATAAGACCACTCGTGACCGAATACGCATTAAGGATTAAACTATATGGCGGAACAAGTTACGCCCACTCGTTTATTCCTTATGCGTACTTCGGTCACTTATGGTCTCATTTTGATATTCAAATTCTAAGATTAGTTATACTATGTATATATGCTCCGTTTGTCGTTATCACGATCCGGCCCCTTCCTCATTCATGATTTATCTCCGCGTTTGCAAAAGGAGTAACACGACAGGTGCCACACGTGGAACATGAACTGTTTACCCTTCCGGAGCACCTGAGTTCACCCCGGTTTTTAGTGTGGTTTATGTTGCTCGATCTGTAGTGTTCCATGTAATGTTCTTTAGATCGTTGTTTGTCCGTTTATCGCTTTTCTTTTGACCATTGTGTTGTCTCCTTCTTCGATTAACGGCTTCTGATAACCCCTTTGGTATCTTCAAACTGTTCATACAGTAAGCGTTATTGTTCCTTACAAATAATAGTTTATGTATGTTAATTAAGGAGGATTATGTTTGTCTTCAGTTTCAACCAGTTTAGCATAAGTCTGTTTGTCTTAAGTTTTAATCAGCTTAGTAGAAGTCTTTTTGTCTGCAGTTTCAACCAGTTTAGGATAAGTCTCTTTGTCTTCAGTTTAATTTTCTGTACTTCAAGATAAATCGTAGCATTTTGTAAAGTGCGTGTTAAGACGGGGTGCATTATGCTCCTAAATACTTTTTAGATTATTTAATTTCCCAGTTTGCTTACTTTGAGTGTAACAGATGAAGCTAGAAACGCATTGTGCACGCTAAATTAGATATCTACGGTTTTTTTGGTATGTCAGTCAGTTAGAATTGTCGATCGTTCTGCATGTCGCACTGCGTATGCATTACATTGACAATATGGTTCAGATTATTACGAATGGTTGGTCAAACTAGCAATTAAATTAGTACATGTATATATATTTTTTAATCATATACTTTTATTCATCATTACCTGTTATCTATGCACCTTGGTCGTCCAGGTTCAACCACGGGTCCCTGTTTTACAACAAAAGATAACATGAACACGGTCAGACATGTAACTTACACAATAAAACTCATCACATATTTATAAATATACACACAGAGAAAACAGGAAAAATATACTTATATTAGATATATTAACAATTATGCAAAAAATAGAATAAGTATTCCTTCATTATTTATTATTATCATTCTATATTTCGAAAACACCAATCGCGTGCACCCTTAAACTATCATGTTGAGTGCACCGATAGACATTTAAATGTTGATAAATTGGTCATGTGGAAAGCATGAGGTAAGTGATCCATTTATTTTATTTCTGATAATTGTTATTTTGTCCTTTTCTATATTATTTAAAATGTTTGCTTTTAGTAAAGAATCTAGATTATTATGAAAATTTCTTCTCCAAGTAATTCTAATAGCATGATATCCCAAATTAATTCCATTGTGTTTAATTTTATTGCGAATTTTCCGCAATTCCCACCTCAAAATATATATTATAATGTTTATAATATTATCCAGGCTATCACCTTCGTGATAGCCTAGCATAATGTTTTATTCTCTAAATTTTCGAGGTATTTCAAAATCAAAGTTTTTTTTAAACAAATCTTCCATCTCTTTCACTATAATTTTTGCAGAAGGGCACTGAAAAAATAAATGTTGCAGATTATTGTTATCTCCTTGACATAGATGGTATTTACCGTTTGACATATTCAAAATGTTCTTCTTAACACTAAGGTTGCTCATGACTACTCTTAAGTCAAAAATAAACCAGATGGCTGTAGCATTGGTTCTACTAAACAGAAAAGGCAGAGACGACAGCAAATACCTCGACTGTTTCGTGACCCACTCGATTACATGACTGATACTCAGATTGTTCATAACTATCGACTTGATAGGGAAAGCATTTATGAACTATGTCATGAACTTGAGGCTGAACTTGCTAGACCAACGCGGCGAGTACACGCTCTTCCAGTTTCAATACAAGTTATGATAGCACTTCGGTATTTTGCAAGTGGGAGCTATATGAATGTCATTGGAGATGCTCATGGTGTCAGCAAAATGTCAGTTTCTCGCAGTATCCATTCAGTTGCAAAAAACATTGCCAAAAACATTGGTCTATATATACAATTTCCTATGACTAATACTGAACGTCAGTCAGTTATGTTCAACCTTTATGACATTAAGGAATTTCCCCTTGTCCTTGGAGCAGTCGATGGAACATTGATTCCAATAAAGGCACCATCAGTTGATGAGCACCTATGTTTGTCGTAAATGTTTTTATGCGCTTAACGTGCAGGGTGTGCGTGATGCAAATAATTTATTAACTAATATCGTTGCACATTATGCAGGTAACACTCATGATGCACACATCTGGAACAATTGCAAACTATCAGAAGCATTTGAATCGGGAGTAATTAAAAATGGTTGGCACCTAGGAGACAGTGGATATGGTCTCAAACCTTGGCTATTGACCCCAGTACTTAACTATTCAACAGCAGCAGAACGAAAATACAACAAAGTCCACAAATCCACCCGTTGTGTTATAGAAAGAACAATTGGAATTTGGAAAATGAGGTTCCGCTGCATTTATAGAGGACTAACCTTCACACCCAAACGAAGTCAGTATATTGTTTTAGCTACTGCAGGCCTACACAACAAATGTGTAAGAAAAAGACTTCCACGCCCAGATGATTATGACATGCAAGATGACGACAACGGGGATAATGTAGGAGGACAAATCGACATTGAAAATGGTCGAAGAATAAGACAAGAAGTAATAGAGACAATTTTTCGAGAGGTTTAAATAAATTAATCAAAGCTGGTGATTTCTGTTTTTGAAACTTAGTTTAATAACAAAGTACCGAAATTGCAGTAAATTTAAGTTCTGCATATGGCCATTTCGACAATTTATGGCCACAGGAAGAGATTTGACCTATCACAGACAGACATTTCCCCAACTTGAACTAGCACTCTCCCTCCTAAATGCCAAATCGCAAGGGCCACATAGAGCTTGCAAACACTGAAAATGACTTTTCAATTAACTTTTGTCAGTACCTTGCAGATCAGTAACTTACAATGTATTTTATCCAGCACCTTATTCCTTTGAGTTGCCAAAAAATCAAGTATGTGATGCTTACACATGTATAAACATGAATTGAAAATCTAAAAAATTTGATAATGAAACTTTGAAAGAAAGACATTTTCTAGAACTCAATAAGCATGTACATGTATATATGGTATGATTCTTTCATATATTATGTTAATTAAGACAAGCTTAACCTACATAGTAAATAACAATAAATTGCACAATTTAAATATACCCACCGAGTATTCCTGGCTATCCTTCCGGAGCACCTGTGTTCACCCCAGATTTTAGTGGGGTTCGTGTTATTTGATTTTTAGTTTTATGCGTAGGTTTTGTAGATCGTTTGTCCTTTTTTCTTTTAGCCATTGTGTTCTTCTCTGATATACGGCTTCTGATAACACTTTAGTATCTTCAAACTCTTCTTAGTAAAGTTTGGATTAGAGGAACCATCATCAATATATATGAAAGTGAGATTAAAGGCTTTAACTTATGGTGCTTATTTTGTCTTTAATAAGTATCAAATAACATAATAATTAACATATGATACGGAAACAAGTGTGTTTTAAAAAAGTAGTATTACCTTACCTGTATCGTTAACTAAGAACCTAATCAATGTAATATGTTTTTCAGCCAGCCGTAACTTTTGTAGCAGTCAGCTAACATAAGTGATATGTGGACAACAGTACCAAATTACTGTACATGATGGCATCATTTTTGTCTCTTTTTAAATCTGATTAATGTTTCTGTAACGTAGTACCATGCTGGATTATGCTTTTCTTAGTTTGAAATCTGAGTATTGTACTTTCTCTTACTAATACTCTTTATTTACACATGTGTTGATTATTGGGGGAGGGGCGTCATGGCCGTGATCGTATAGTAGTTGGATTTACAACTACATATGCAGTCAGCGCCTATCACCACTGATGTTGTGAGCTCGAATCTCGATCAGGGCGAGGTGTACAACATTATGTGATAAAGTTTGTCAGTGACTTGCGACATGTCGGTGGTTTTCTCTGGTTTCCTCCACCACGTGTCACTTTATTACACAACACTATTCATAGAAACGTCACAAGTTATTAAGGAACTGTAATGATGTAAAATGTGTTTGTTTAGTTGTTTGTTTGTTTGTTTGTTTGTTTGTTTGTTTGTTTGTATGTTTGATGGTGTTTAACGCCATTTTCAACAATATTTCAGCTATATCGTGGCGGTCAGTGTTATTGGTGGAGTACCCAGAGAAAACCACCGACCTGTCGAAAGTCACTGACAAACTTTATCACATAATGTTGTATCGAGTACACCCCGCCTTGGAGGGATTCGAACTCACTACACAATAGTTTTGTAGAGGGTAGATAAGTGCAATGTTTTAATGTTATTGCACGATGAGAGTGACACTAATTGAATGTACTCTAATAGATATTTTGAATTTTCAGTATCCACATCCAATTCACACCACACCTGTAGTAGATAATATCACAGTAAATCTGAAGCCCGGGTTTTACCGCTAATAAAATAGATATTAATGACTTAGAAGTAGGCTTCGTGGAGCATTGGAATTCAGCAGACCCAGCAATACAACGCTGTTCGTAAGGACATTTATATATTATAGGAATCCAACATAGTGACAGTAGAGACCCAATTTATCATTGTTGGCATCGTTCCTGACTTGAAAATTAGAACCCTTAGATAAAATTGTCTCATTTGCCATTCTAGAGCATGACTGAATATTATTCTAATCGTCTTTAATGTAATGAAAATTCGTATTGGGGTCCATGCCCGTTGCATCTCGTTCAATACGGCGTTTCAATACAATACGCACTTGTACAAAGTCTGAATTACATAACAATATGCCATGGCCTATTAATCGACTACAACTTTTTCTTTGTTCGCTACAATAAGAGATAATTTCAACCATAGACGGCCGCCTTTTGATTCCCCCAGTTCCTAGTTTAATAAATGAAACATAATATAGGGTTATTGCATGACTATTGTTGAACGCATATTGTTCAAGAATATTATATTGTTACGAACTTGAAACTATGGGAGCACTATTTTAATCTTTTTAATTGAAACGATATTGGACTAGATTGACTTGTGGACTAGATATAATTTAGGATTTCCAGAAATAGCAGAAAGATAAATGTATCTTTCTGATATGTTTTATAATCTTCCAATTCAATGTTTTGCACATTGAACAATTGAAATGAAAATTGGTTAATTTATGATATTCCACGGCTTACGTAAATCAAGGTTGTAACGTCCAGATTATGGAAAACAGGAGAGACCACCTGTATCATCGAAGATTGTTATAATTAAATACAGAAATGCATGGGGAATTATAATCTTCAGCATTTTCCACTTTCTGGAAAAGGTTATTTTACACATATAATTGGTTATTGTATTAGAATAGTAATCGTTAGAAAATTTAGCACACGATGATTTAATTTATTTTAAAAAATGTATAATCTCCGGGAAGTGACCGAATTAAATATTTATATAAAATTAATATTTCATTCCTTTAAGCTTATGGAAATTTTAGAACAATTTAATTTCTGAACCGATGTGTCATTTACCCCGAGAACAGGTGGGAAAAAAATATATATACAAAATACGTACATTATCGGAAAATTTATTTAGAAAAGCTTAGGTAGAAAAACGAGCCTTTATCCTGCAATGGTCTCATTTTGAGAACTAATGAAGGGGTTCAAATAAACATCAGGGTTAGGGTCATGGACCTAATAAAGCTTTTCTGGTACCTGATTCAAGTAGAACTACAGAAAGAAACGATAACAGTTTAAGCGCCCACAACATTGTGGCAACGCAACTTTTTCGTTCTTACAACGTTTGAATATTACGTCTTATCAACGCCAATTTGTGAACTCCCATGGACGTGTTCACAACGTTGTGATAGTACGTAATAAAACACATTACTACGTCTACGCAACGTAACTACCAACCATCATATGACCTTTAGACAACGTAACTACCAACCATCATATGACCTTTAGACAACGTAACTACCAACCATCATATGACCTTTAGACAACGTAACTACCAACCATCATATGACCTTTATGCAACGTAACTACCAACCATCTAACACTTATGTCAGCAGGCTGTCACCATGTTGTCCATCTAACACTTGTCAGCAGGCTGTCAGCATGGTGTCCATCTAACACTTATGTCAGCAGGCTGTCACCATGTTGTCCATCTAACACTTGTCACCATGGTGTCCATCTAACACTTATGTCAGCAGGCTGTCACCATGTTGTTCATCTAACACTTATGTCAGCATGATGTCACCATGTTGTCTATCTAATACTTATGTCAGCAGGCTGTCACCATGTTGTCTATCTATCACTTATGTCAGCATGTTGTCCATCTAACACTTATGTCAGCATGATGTCACTATGTTTTCTATCTAACACTTATGTCAGCATGTTGTCACCATGTTGTCCATCTAACACTTATGTCAGCAGACTGTTACCATGTTGTCTATCTAACACTTATGTCTGCAGGCTGTCACCTTGTTGTCCATCCAACACTTATGTCAGCAGGCTGTTACCATGTTGTCCATCTAACACTTATGTCAGCATGTTGTCACATGTTGTCCATCTAACACTTATGTCAGAAGGCTGTCACTATGTTGTCTATCTAACACTTATGTCAGCATGCTGTCACCATGTTGTCCATCTAATACATTACAGCTGGCTGAAAAACATACAATTCAATACATTGTAATTAGATTTTTGGTTGTACTGTACGGGTCATGTTTTCTTAAGATTTTGTGATTCCGTATCATATGTTCGTTACACGTTGTATTCGCAGTTGAAAAATACTGGTAAGACAATTCTGCATTCCTAAGCACGATTGTCGTCCTAATAACTTATCGTTCAACATTATGTTCTTTGATGCTTATTGAAAACAAAATAATTACCGAAGCCATAAGGCTGTATCGATGGTGTATTGGCTATAGGTCTTCGGCTCGAGTGCTGTATATCGTGGTTTCGAGCCCCGGTCGGGTCAAATCAAAGACTATGAAATTGGTATTTGTTGTTTTTCCTTTAGGCACGCAGCACTAAGGAGTACGAGCAACGACCGGTTGGCTCGGAATCAGAATAATGTGTCCGAGTGGAACGAAATGTCTACCCGTGAACAGTTGCTTCAGTAATCTATCACTGTAAAAGTACAATTTGATGTGATGGTTTAGTACAAAGTGCATATCATCAAAATATAAATTGTTCTTGACATGATATAGCTTAAGACATGATCATTTGGTGTTCACCAATAATCACTCACTGAAGCTAAAGTCTAAGAACATAAATGAAATTAAAAATTGTAGATATCTAATTCAGTGTACATGCTCAACAAAAAAGATTGGAAAGTCAAATAACTGAAAGATCGTAAACACATCGGCAGGATATAGGCAAAGCTTGAGAGACATCGAATATAAATAAATAAATTGATATCTCGTGGTTCAACAAATAGTTTTCAATTAGCTTCCATAATTATTCGACTTCGGACATAGCTTTACTTTGCATAGACGAATGCCACTAGTGGAGCAGGAGCTACTACCCACCCTTCCGGAGCACCTGAGTTCGCTCCGGTTTTTAAATGGGTTCGTGTTACTCTATCTAGTTTTCTATGTAGTGTTTTGTTTTGTTTTTGCCATTGCGTTATCTATCCTTGTACGATTTACAGATTCTCAAGGTCATCCTATCTGAAAATTACGAGTCAGACGTTCCAAGCTTCTCCGAAGTCGATTCTATGTTACATGTATTGAACAAAAAGGCGGGTGTATCATCAGATATTTTGGTAGGCCATGTGACGAGAGAGCAGAACGAGTCTGGCCTATCAAAATATCTGATGGTGCACGAGTAACTTTGTTCAATAAGGGTCTTGCGACGTCAATCAAAGTTTTTTAATTTTGCTGTTTGAGTGAGAGTTGTAAGCTTTATGATGATATCTTGTATATTTTGTTATCGAAGATATTGTATGATGTGACGTCATCTATCTCCACCTCCTCTCTGGGTATCATGAGATATTGTAAGGCTGTTGACAATAGAAAAGACGAGAAAGCATGATACAATTTTTTATATTTATCTAGTAGGAAGGATATCGTAACAAAGGGTAGGGTTAAAACAAAAAATATTTATCCCATTTAAGAATGCTAATATAAATATTCAAATTTAATTAACTATATAGGCTTTTAGAAAAGTATTTATTAAATCCAAACGGTATCAACGTACTTGGTCGACAAACCTGACAAATGAGGTTATGATACTTGAACTAAGTTGGAGTCGGAATTCTGGAAGTTTCCTAACGGGGGTGAAAATCCGTAGCTCTATTGGCACAAAACCAAACCAACCAGACAAACAAATAACATTACAGCTACGGATCTGTAGATAGGAAATATTTGAATACAGTAAACCATGGACGGGGACCGTGATAATCCAAAATGAATTCCAATCGTTAAAACAACACAAATGTATACATACCTTTCTACAAACAAAATAGTTCTCAGATGATACAGGAGCGTCGTCCCACATACAATTATGTTTTTTCCATAAAATTACAACACCTGTGTTTTGATAAGGCTCATTTGGTGCCCATTTCAAATATGACAAACTTTGTAGACCAATGTTTAAGTTAGAAACCCACATAAAATCTGGACCAGTCTTAATGAAACCAATCCATACGCCTACAATAATAAAAAAAAACAGTTAGTAACCCAGTTCTCCTTACATCATTTCATGTGTCTAGAACAGTAAAACACATGAAATCCGAAACAATTCGCCTTACACCAATACATGTTTCTACAATAATACAGACAGTACAACAGTACTACACATAAGTTCATGTCAGAAACTCAGTAACACCACGGAAGGTATTCTGCCTGTCGGTAATTCAGTACCACCACGGAAGGTATTCTGCCTGTCGGTAATTCAGTAACACCACGGAAGGTATTCTGCCTGTCGGTAATTCAGTCACACCGAAGTCATTCTCCTTGTCATGAACTGCTGCACTAACACAAAAGGCGAATCGGAACTGATTGTGTGAGCGCACGTTGTCCTATTATATGCTAGACATTGCCAAATATGGACGGCATTACCAAATATGGTATCACAATTATCATATTTGGTAATGCCTTCCATATTTGGCAATGTCTGATGGAACACTCCCAGATATGGGAGTGTTCCATGACGTCCACTACTTCTATTACTAAATACGGAAGTATTACTGGCGTCATTGTGAAAACGTATGACGTTAATTGACCAAGCAACACTGATTTATGCGAACACTCAAGTTTAAAGTGTGTTTTTATAATGCATTTAAAAATACATTAGAATTACATATAAATCTATGTAAAATGCTATCACACTATTAAATAAACATACAAATCCATCATTTCAATATATAACATCGACCAATCTATTTTCAACACTTTCCTGTACACGAATCAATGTCATTTCCGATAAAAACAATACGAATGTGATGGGCCATTGTGGTCGTGATCGTATGGTAGTTGGATTTACAACAACCTATGCAATCAGTGCCTATCACCACTAAAGTTATGAGTTCGAACCCCGTTAATGACGAGATGTACTCAATACAGCATTATGTAATAACGTTTGTAAGTGACTTGCCACACCTCGGTGTTTTTTGCGGGTAAAAACATACATAATTTATTCCATGGGTGACGAATACACAAGTTACGATATTCATTGAATAGCACAGGACGTATTAATGAGACAATTACCTGCATTTATCGTCATATACATAAGTTGTGTCAAAAAATCTTGTTCGTTCTGGTCATTAACGTTGGTCAAATATGCTCCCATTTCTTCCCAACAGTATGTCTGTGTAATAAATAATGAGTCTAAAACTGGGATTGTGTTTGTAGATGTGTACATTTTTGAATGGTTATTGTGTTTATTTTATACATGATTAACAAGTACATAACAACAGCATCGATGGTGTCAATGGGCATGCTGGCCTCGAGTGCGGTGGTTCTTAGGTTCGAAATGTGGTCGTATCAAACAAGGGACTATTAAATTGGTATTTACTGATTTTCCGCTAAGGAAGCAGCATTACGGAATAAGAGCAACGATTTGCTGGCCCGTAATCAGGACAATGTGTCCAAGTGTGGCGACATGTCTACATGCGGACTGTTATTTCTGGGTGCTAGCACTATAAAAAACCAACTAAACCTGTTGGTCTAGTACAAAACAGACATCATTATCATCTCATCGAAATATCTCTCGCTCTGATATAATTGAACATTTGCCCCTTTTTAACATCAAACACTCAATATTATATTGAAATAAAAACGTAGAAATCCAATTTCGTGTGCATGACACATTTCTGGAATAACCATCAGTTACACCCAAGGTCAAGAGATTGGAAAGCCAACTAATTTAAATGTCTTTGTGAGCAAATAAACCAAGAACTGATTACTGGGTATATGATATCGCCTAGAACTAATAGTCAACCAGCTAAGGTATCGACCCAGTGATAGTAGTAAAAAAGCGTAGATATTAAATTTAGTGCTCAGGACTCATTTTTGGAATAACCTTATTTATGAACGCTCAATATCATTAGATAAGAAAACAAGATAATCTAATGTGCTTAACGCCACTTTCAACAATAATTCAGCTATATCGTAGCTGTCAGATGTATTGGTGTTGGTGGAGGAAACCGGAGTGCACTGACAAACGTTATCACGTAATGTTATATCTAGTACACCTCGCCATGAGCGAGATTCGAACTCACAACTTTCGTGGTGATAGGCACTGATTGCACATGTAGTTGTAAATCCAACTACCATACAACCATGACGGTCCCTCAAAATAATTTAAATCTTAGATAGCATATATATCAATGGACCTAATGTTGTTTTTGTCTGAGCGAATTTGACATTAGCTTTTATCAATTACATTAATTAGGAACTGTAAATTTTAAACATATGTATATCTAATAAACCATGTTCTAATCAAGAATATACAATGTAGCTGATAAACTGGTGGACCAGTAGTCTCCGAGGATATCATCGGAACAGTAGTCAGTGATTCGTCTCTATGTTAGTTCCTTATGTATGTGTGTGTGTAGATTTGCAGTCCCTATGTTATGTAATCTATTAAAGCAAATGTAAATTTTCATGAGAAATAGATAGCCTTGTCCGGTGTTGGCTGTCCTAGTTAGACGCTTTGTTTACTTAATCCCAATTATATGGTAAATACAAAGAAATGTGATTATTTTCTATTAACCTAATCTGATGAACCATAATATATCAGACACTGCTGTATGTCCAGTGCCTATCTACATAAGATAGCGAAGACGTGATTTTAAATACATACCGATGCATTGTGCCAATCTGTCTTAAAATCAGATATGAAATAACAGCTATCCCCCTGTGTGTAATAGTACCAGTTGGATGGGTATTGACTCCCTAAGGACACATATTTTAAGTAGACATTTAAATCTAAAATAATTATTTTCCAAATGGAGATCATAAAGGAACATAGGATTTCTAAACAAAACAACACCAAAAACAAAACAAAGCAAACCCCAACTGTGGGTCATTGATTTTAAGTACAATTCTAACATGACGTCCTTCATTGACTATATAAATAATACTTTGATAAAACTTCCGATGTATTTTAATTCGCAATTGCGTATTGACGAACATATTATAAACAGCATTCTTAAGTAAATCCATGTATTCATACAGGACCGGGTGCATACAGACATAGCAATTCGCAAATTGTCTCTTGACATATATTTTTTTTCCGGAAAAAAGACTTGTTATTGCATGCACTTCCATTTCAAAACATAAGTTGGATTTTTCCTAATAGAATCGAAAAAATTCATGGAAGCCATAATTTGCATAACATTTCAACATGGTTAACATTAATTTCGTTGCATTTTATCCATCGCTGTCGCTCGAGAAAAAATATTTATGAAAATAATGTTAAAACTGGATACAAACTGTGGCTTATTTCTTTAGTAAATGTCGATTTATTTCATATTTTTTAATTATTAAAGAAGAAAGTAATTTTTTTAACATCACCTTAAATATTTAATTATGAATAATGCCCGGTTTCTTTTCAATATGTTTGCGGAAATGTAGCAAAGCTTGAAGGATCCACATTGACAACAGTGGAAGGAAGACATGTCTCAAACAGGTACCTTCTACTACATTTAATGTTTCTAGACTTGTTCTTGTAAAATATGACAAACACTTATTCTACCGGTGACCTGTAATATCTTAAGACATATGAATATAACATTAAGAATAACATTACCATCTGGTCTCCAACGTATAGCTGTGTATCTGTGGTAGTTTCATTTATGAATTCCACTTCTCTATTCATATAGAGTGAACATGTTCGGTCTCCTGAATTGAATGTAAAAGCCTCACATTGGTTGGTGAGAAAACATGCAAAAGCACACATGCAAACAGATGAGGTGACATGAGAATCCATGAACTTTGAAGACGATTTTTTGTTTATATAAGCACTAGATGTTTGGTAGTACGTTTCGCTTATATTACATTTAACCATAGCTATTCCAAACAACACACGTGTAATTAAAATCATTTTCATTTTAATTATCCATCTTTCATGAAAGTTTGAAATAGAACTGAATCTGTGTGTTACGTTGTAAACCAAACATCAAACCTAACATTCCAAATATCAGATATATATATAACATCGATGTCAATTAAAACTTCAATAAATATCAATCATAAAAACGTAGATATCCAATTTAAAAAGAAAAATAGGTTTCTAGAATAACGTTAATCAGGCACTCTCACATTCTCAAGATTGGAAAACGAAACAAATATGGAAATATGGATTCCAAAGTTCTTCAACATAATAGCGAAAATTAGCTAATGTCACATGCCTGGGAGTGGGGGAACAATGAAATAACAATATAATGTAAATAGGTAAAATAGATTCATAAGTGTTCATTACTATCACCTGGTTGATACCGCCACAGATGAACCGAATACATCATCCGCCCAGTAGTCAGTGTTTCGGCACTGACATGATTTATTAGTCTATTATTGAAAATTACATTCTCTGAATACAGTGAAACCTGTCTAAACCGAACCCTGAGAAACCCGTAAAACTGTCTAGAATAAAATATTGTTGTCATTTCCAGAGGGGTTCGGTTTGGACAGGTTTTACTGTAATGTAATTATTATTAAAACTAAGGTTGACCTCTCTCAGACATAGGTGACCTCAGTTCACCTCTCTCAGACATAGGTAACCTCAGTTCACCTCTCTCAGACATAGGTAACCTCAGTTCACCTCTCTCAGACATAGGTGACCTCAGTTCACCTCTCTCAGACATAGGTGACCTCAGTTCACCTCTCTCAGACATAGGTGACCTTCGTTCTCTCAGACATAGGTGACCTCAGTTCACCTCTCTCAGACATAGGTGACCTCAGTTCACTTCTCAGATACAGGTGATCTCAGTTCACCTCTCTTAGACATAGGTGACCTCAGTTCACATCTCTCAGACATAGGTGACCTCCGTTCACCTCTCTCAGACATAGGTGACCTCAGTTCACCTCTCTCAGACATAGGTGACCTCAGAGGATTTTGTCTATACTGGGCTCCTAGGAATGCATAGCTGTGTATCTGTGTATTTATTGATAAACTACACCTCTCTATTCCTGTAAAGTGAACATGTTCGGTCTCCTGAATTGAATGTATAAGCATCACATTGGTAGGTGATAAAGCATGCAAACGCACACGTGTACACGGGTGTGGTGGCATGAGAATCCATGAACTTCAGTATTCAGTGCTTCGGCACTGACATGATTTATCAGATATAACTATTATTGAAAAATTACAGTTTCTAAATAATGTAAATATTTAAAAAAAAACTAAGGTTCTCCTCTCTCAGGCATAGGTGACCTCGGCGGATTTTGTCTATCCTAAATCTCCCTAGATTTTATGTAACCGTTTTAAGCCCTTTGCTTGACTTGCACCCAAATAGTTGTTATCTATATGGATTTCAATCGGATTATATGGATATCCATGCAAATTTTCATAGAATAATATCTTTATGAGTTTCTGATTAAAATTAATTATCTTTTACTTTTATCTTCACAATTTTAACTATTAAGCTTAATTGTATTTCGCAATTTCATTTGTTTTATATTAAACAATGTAAAAAAGCCAATTAAGGTTGTGTTTTGTATCATTCAGTAGTCAGTGCTTTGACAGTGACATAGTTTATTAGTCATATATACGTTTGAATATTGCAATTCCTAAATAATGTAATTTATTACAAATGAAGGTAAATCCTTAGATTTACGCTATACTGATTAAACTTTTTGATTGGCTTGCTCCTAAAGATCTATAAATTACTTGGAATAATATCTATTCAAACTTTAATAAGTTTCAGATTAAGATTAATTATCTTTTACTTTTATCTTCACAATTTTAACTATTAAGGATAATTGGTATCTCGCAATATCATTTTTTTTTATATTAAACAACGTAAAAAGGGCAATTAAGATTATGTTTTGTATCCATTCAATATATTTTCAATTATCTAAATATAATTAAAATATGTATGATATAACGTACATTATTTATTAGGGATTTGTTTATACAGTCCTTATATGAAGTAAGATAATTAGGTTTTGTTTCTGGTTCTACATTCTCTGATCTTGTTCCAAAACAAATTAAAACAGTATGATGATTTCGCTTCGTATTTTTCATTAAATTTCATATACACATTTGGTTTGTATTTATAACGTTTATTCGTAGAGGTTGAGTACTGAGTAGACTAACAGCTAC
The DNA here is from genome assembly GCA_963680875.1 of Bathymodiolus brooksi. Taxonomy (NCBI): domain Eukaryota; kingdom Metazoa; phylum Mollusca; class Bivalvia; order Mytilida; family Modiolidae; genus Bathymodiolus; species Bathymodiolus brooksi. The sequence continues at coordinate 69,322,811 of OY804587.1, forward strand.
ATTTACCAACTGTGTCGGCTGCCTGATCATACGTTGGTTAAAATTAGTTTATACGTGATTAAAGGCAGTCATAGTTGGCGGTTAATGAGTAAATATCAATTATCCTCCGTTAAATGTTTCAGTTGCCTGATCAAAAGCTAGATATGCATTATGTTCTACATGGCATTGACCGTACCTGCTGAATGGTTATTCCAGAAGCGCGTCATGCACACTGAATTTGATATATACGTTTTTATTAGATTAGCCATATGGGCGGGTATTGGACATAATTTCATAAGCGTTTGTTCTGCCTCATATTTTAGTTAAATATTTGATCAGTGGTCAGTTAGGTCTGCTCTATAGGTTGGAATAATAGGTCAGCTCTATAGAGTGGTATAATAGGTCAGCTCTATAGAGTGGTATAATAGGTCAGCTCTATAGGGTAGTATAATAGGTCAGCTCTATAGAGTGGTATAATAGATCAGCTCTATAGTGTGGTATAATAGGTCAGCTCTATAGGGTGGTATAATAGGTCAGCTCTATAGAGTGGTATAATAGGTCAGCTCTATAGTGTGGTATAATAGGTCAGCTCTATAGAGTGGTATAATAGGTCAGCTCTATAGTGTGGTATAATAGGTCGGCTCTATAGTGTGGTATAATAGGTCAGCTCTATAGGGTGGTATAATAGGTCAGCTCTATAGAGTGGTATAATAGGTCAGCTCTATAGAGTGGTATAATAGGTCAGCTCTATAGAGTGGTATAATAGGTCAGCTCTATAGAGTGGTATAATAGGTCAGCTCTAGTGTGGTATAATAGGTCAGCTCTATAGAGTGGTATAATAGGTCAGCTCTATAGGGTGGTATAGTAGGTCAGCTCTATAGGGTGGTATAATAGGTCAGCTCTATAGAGTGGTATAATAGGTCAGCTCTATAGGGTGGCATAATAGGTCAGCTCTATAGAGTGGTATAATAGGTCAGCTCTATAGTGTGGTATAATAGGTCAGCTCTATAGTGTGGTATAATAGGTCAGCTCTATAAGGTGGTATAATAGGTCAGTTCTATAGAGTGGTATAATAGGTCAGCTCTATAGAGTGGTATAATAGGTCAGCTCTATAGTGTGGTATAATAGGTCAGCTCTATAGAGTGGTATAATAGGTCAGCTCTATAGAGTGGTATAATAGGTCAGCTCTATAGAGTGGTATAATAGGTCAGCTCTATAGAGTGGTATAATAGGTCAGCTCTATAGTGTGGTATAATAGGTCAGCTCTATAGTGTGGTATAATAGGTCAGCTCTATAGAGTGGTATAATAGGTCAGCTCTATAGAGTGGTATAATAGGTCAGCTCTATAGTGTGGTATAATAGGTCAGCTCTATAGAGTGGTATAATAGGTCAGCTCTATAGAGTGGTATAATAGGTCAGCTCTATAGAGTGGTATAATAGGTCAGCTCTATAGAGTGGTATAATAGGTCAGCTCTATAGAGTGGTATAATAGGTCAGCTCTATAGAGTGGTATAATAGGTCAGCTCTATAGGGTGGTATAATAGGTCAGCTCTATAGGGTGGTATAATAGGTCAGCTCTATAGAGTGGTATAATAGGTCAGCTCTATAGTGTGGTATAATAGTTCAGCTCTAAAGTGTGGTAAAATAGGTCAGCTCTATAGAGTGTTATAATAGGTCAGCTCTATAGTGTGGTATACTAGGTCAGCTCTATAGGGTGGTATAATAGGTCAGCTCTATAGTGTGGTATAATAGGTCAGCTCTATAGAGTGGTATAATAGGTCAGCTCTATAGTGTGGTATAATAGGTCAGCTCTATAGTGTGGTATAATAGGTCAGCTCTATAGAGTGGTATAATAGGTCAGCTCTATAGGGTGGTATAATAGGTCAGCTCTATAAAGTGGTATAATAGGTCAGCTCTATAGAGTGGTATAATAGGTCAGCTCTATAGAGTGGTATAATAGGTCAGCTCTATAGTGTGGTATAATAGGTCAGCTCTATAGGGTGGTATAATAGGTCAGCTCTATAGAGTGGTATAATAGGTCAGCTCTATAGAGTGGTATAATAGGTCAGCTCTATAGAGTGGTATAATAGGTCAGCTCTATTGTGTGGTATAATAGGTCAGCTCTATTGTGTGGTATACTAGGTCAGCTCTATAGGGTGGTATAATAGATCAGCTCTATAGGGTGGTATAATAGGTCAGCTCTATAGGGTGGTATAATAGGTCAGCTCTATAGAGTGGTATAATAGGTCAGCTCTATAGTGTGGTATAATAGTTCAGCTCTAAAGTGTGGTAAAATAGGTCAGCTCTATAGAGTGTTATAATAGGTCAGCTCTATAGTGTGGTATACTAGGTCAGCTCTATAGGGTGGTATAATAGGTCAGCTCTATAGTGTGGTATAATAGGTCAGCTCTATAGAGTGGTATAATAGGTCAGCTCTATAGTGTGGTATAATAGGTCAGCTCTATAGTGTGGTATAATAGGTCAGCTCTATAAAGTGGTATAATAGGTCAGCTCTATAGAGTGGTATAATAGGTCAGCTCTATAGAGTGGTATAATAGGTCAGCTCTATAGTGTGGTATAATAGGTCAGCTCTATCGGGTGGTATAATAGGTCAGCTCTATAGAGTGGTATAATAGGTCAGCTCTATAGAGTGGTAAAATAGATCAGCTTTATAGAGTGGCATAATAGGTCAGCTCTATAGAGTGGTATAATAGGTCAGCTCTATAGAGTGGTATAATAGGTCAGCTCTATAGAGTGGTATACTAGGTCAGCTCTATAGAGTGGTATAATAGGTCAGCTCTATAGTGTGGTATAATAGGTCAGCTCTAGAGTGGTATAATTGGTCAGCTCTATAGAGTGGTATAATAGGTCAGCTCTATAGAGTGGTATAATAGGTCAGCTCTATAGAGTGGTATAATAGGTCAGCTCTATAGGGTGGTATAATAGGTCAGCTCTAGAGTGGTATAATAGGTCAGCTCTATAGAGTGGTATAATAGGTCAGCTCTATAGAGTGGTATAATAGGTCAGCCCTATAGAGTGGTATAATAGGTCAGCTCTATAGAGTGGTATAATAGGTCAGCTCTATAGAGTGGCATAATAGGTCAGCTCTATAGAGTGGTATAATAGGTCAGCTCTAGTGTGGTATAATAGGTCAGCTCTATAGTGTGGTATAATAGGTCAGCTCTATAGAGTGGTATAATAGGTCAGCTCTAGTGTGGTATAGGAGGTCAGCTCTATAGAGTGGTATAATAGGTCAGCTCTATAGGGTGGTATAATAGGTCAGCTCTATAGAGTGGTATAATAGGTCAGCTCTATAGAGTGGTATAATAGGTCAGCTCTATAGTGTGGTTTAATAGGTCAGCTCTAGTGTGGTATAATAGGTCAGCTCTATAGTGTGGTATAATAGGTCAGCTCTATAGAGTGGTATAATAGGTCAGCTCTAGTGTGGTATAGTAGGTCAGCTCTATAGAGTGGTATAATAGGTCAGCTCTATAGGGTGGTATAATAGGTCAGCTCTATAGAGTGGTATAATAGGTCAGCTCTATAGAGTGGTATAATAGGTCAGCTCTATAGTGTGGTATAATAGGTCAGCTCTATTGTGTGGTATAATAGGTCAGCTCTATAGAGTGGTATAATAGGTCAGCTCTATTGTGTGGTATAATAGGTCAGCTCTATAGAGTGGTATAATAGGTCAGTTCTATAGAGTGGTATAATAGGTCAGCTCTATAGTGTGGTATAATAGGTCAGCTCTATAGAGTGGTATAATAGGTCAGCTCTGTAGAGTGGTATAATAGGTCAGCTCTATAGAGTGGTATAATAGGTCAGCTCTGTAGAGTGGTATAATAGGTCAGCTATATAAAGTGGTATAATAGGTCAGCTCTATAGAGTGGTATAATATGTCAGCTCTATAGTGTGGTATAATAGGTCAGCTCTATAGAGTGGTATAATAGGTCAGCTCTACAGAGTGGTATAATAGGTCAGCTCTATAGTGTGGTATAATAGGTCAACTCTTTAGAGTGATATAATAGGTCAGCTCTATAGAGTGGTATAATAGGTCAGCTCTATAGTGTGGTATAATAGGTCAGCTCTATAGAGTGGTATAATAGGTCAGCTCTGTAGAGTGGTATAATAGGTCAGCTCTATAGAGTGGTATAATAGGTCAGCTCTGTAGAGTGGTATAATAGGTCAGCTCTATAGAGTGGTATAATAGGTCAGCTCTATAGAGTGGTATAATAGGTCAGCTCTATAGAGTGGTATAATAGTTCAGCTCTAAAGTGTGGTAAAATAGGTCATCTCTATAGAGTGTTATAATAGGTCAGCTCTATAGTGTGGTATACTAGGTCAGCTCTATAGGGTGGTATAATAGGTCAGCTCTATAGTGTGGTATAATAGGTCAGCTCTATAGAGTGGTATAATAGGTCAGCTCTATAGTGTGGTATAATAGGTCAGCTCTATAGTGTGGTATAATAGGTCAGCTCTATAGAGTGGTATAATAGGTCAGCTCTATAGAGTGGTATAATAGGTCAGCTCTATAGTGTGGTATAATAGGTCAGCTCTATAGGGTGGTATAATAGGTCAGCTCTATAGAGTGGTATAATAGGTCAGCTCTATAGAGTGATATAATAGGTCAGCTCTATAGAGTGGTATAATAGGTCAGCTCTATTGTGTGGTATAATAGGTCAGCTCTATTGTGTGGTATAATAGGTCAGCTCTATAGGGTGGTATAATAGATCAGCTCTATAGGGTGGTATAATAGGTCAGCTCTATAGGGTGGTATAATAGGTCAGCTCTATAGAGTGGTATAATAGGTCAGCTCTATAGTGTGGTATAATAGTTCAGCTCTAAAGTGTGGTAAAATAGGTCAGCTCTATAGAGTGTTATAATAGGTCAGCTCTATAGTGTGGTATACTAGGTCAGCTCTATAGGGTGGTATAATAGGTCAGCTCTATAGTGTGGTATAATAGGTCAGCTCTATAGAGTGGTATAATAGGTCAGCTCTATAGTGTGGTATAATAGGTCAGCTCTATAGTGTGGTATAATAGGTCAGCTCTATAAAGTGGTATAATAGGTCAGCTCTATAGAGTGATATAATAGGTCAGCTCTATAGAGTGGTATAATAGGTCAGCTCTATAGTGTGGTATAATAGGTCAGCTCTATCGGGTGGTATAATAGGTCAGCTCTATAGAGTGGTATAATAGGTCAGCTCTATAGAGTGGTAAAATAGATCAGCTTTATAGAGTGGCATAATAGGTCAGCTCTATAGAGTGGTATAATAGGTCAGCTCTATAGAGTGGTATAATAGGTCAGCTCTATAGAGTGGTATACTAGGTCAGCTCTATAGAGTGGTATAATAGGTCAGCTCTATAGGGTGGTATAATAGGTCAGCTCTAGAGTGGTATAATTGGTCAGCTCTATAGAGTGGTATAATAGGTCAGCTCTATAGAGTGGTATAATAGGTCAGCCCTATAGAGTGGTATAATAGGTCAGCTCTATAGGGTGGTATAATAGGTCAGCTCTAGAGTGGTATAATAGGTCAGCTCTATAGAGTGGTATAATAGGTCAGCTCTATAGAGTGGTATAATAGGTCAGCCCTATAGAGTGGTATAATAGGTCAGCTCTATAGAGTGGTATAATAGGTCAGCTCTATAGAGTGGCATAATAGGTCAGCTCTATAGAGTGGTATAATAGGTCAGCTCTAGTGTGGTATAATAGGTCAGCTCTATAGTGTGGTATAATAGGTCAGCTCTATAGAGTGGTATAATAGGTCAGCTCTAGTGTGGTATAGGAGGTCAGCTCTATAGAGTGGTAAAATAGGTCAGCTCTATAGGGTGGTATAATAGGTCAGCTCTATAGAGTGGTATAATAGGTCAGCTCTATAGAGTGGTATAATAGGTCAGCTCTATAGTGTGGTTTAATAGGTCAGCTCTAGTGTGGTATAATAGGTCAGCTCTATAGTGTGGTATAATAGGTCAGCTCTATAGAGTGTTATAATAGGTCAGCTCTAGTGTGGTATAGTAGGTCAGCTCTATAGAGTGGTATAATAGGTCAGCTCTATAGGGTGGTATAATAGGTCAGCTCTATAGAGTGGTATAATAGGTCAGCTCTATAGAGTGGTATAATAGGTCAGCTCTATAGTGTGGTATAATAGGTCAGCTCTATTGTGTGGTATAATAGGTCAGCTCTATAGAGTGGTATAATAGGTCAGCTCTATTGTGTGGTATAATAGGTCAGCTCTATAGAGTGGTATAATAGGTCAGTTCTATAGAGTGGTATAATAGGTCAGCTCTATAGTGTGGTATAATAGGTCAGCTCTATAGAGTGGTATAATAGGTCAGCTCTGTAGAGTGGTATAATAGGTCAGCTCTATAGAGTGGTATAATAGGTCAGCTCTGTAGAGTGGTATAATAGGTCAGCTATATAAAGTGGTATAATAGGTCAGCTCTATAGAGTGGTATAATATGTCAGCTCTATAGTGTGGTATAATAGGTCAGCTCTATAGAGTGGTATAATAGGTCAGCTCTACAGAGTGGTATAATAGGTCAGCTCTATAGTGTGGTATAATAGGTCAACTCTTTAGAGTGATATAATAGGTCAGCTCTATAGAGTGGTATAATAGGTCAGCTCTATAGTGTGGTATAATAGGTCAGCTCTATAGAGTGGTATAATAGGTCAGCTCTGTAGAGTGGTATAATAGGTCAGCTCTATAGAGTGGTATAATAGGTCAGCTCTGTAGAGTGGTATAATAGGTCAGCTATATAAAGTGGTATAATAGGTCAGCACTATAGAGTGGTATAATAGGTCAGCTCTATAGTGTGGTATAATAGGTCAGCTCTATAGAGTGGTATAATAGGTCAGCTCTACAGAGTGGTATAGTAGGTCAGCTCTATAGTGTGGTATAATAGGTCAACTCTTTAGAGTGATATAATAGGTCAGCTCTATAGGATGGTATAATAGGTCAGCTCTATAAAGTGGTATAATAGGTCAGCTCTATAGAGTGGTATAATAGGTCAGCTCTATAGAGTGGTATAATAGGTCAGCTCTATAGTGTGGTATAATAGGTCAGCTCTATAGGGTGGTATAATAGGTCAGCTCTATAGAGTGGTATAATAGGTCAGCTCTATAGAGTTGTATAATAGACCAGCTTTATAGAGTGGCATAATAGGTCAGCTCTATAGAGTGGTATAATAGGTCAGCTCTATAGAGTGGTATAATAGGTCAGCTCTAGTGTGGTATAATAGGTCAGCTCTATAGTGTGGTATAATAGGTCAGCTCTATAGGGTGGTATAATAGGTCAGCTCTATAGAGTGGTATAATAGGTCAGCTCTATAGGGTGGTATAATAGGTCAGCTCTAGAGTGGTATAATAGGTCAGCTCTATAGTGTGGTATAATAGGTCAGCTCTATAGAGTGGTATAATAAATCAGCTCTATAGAGTGGTATAATAGGTCAGCTCTATAGAGTGGTATAATAGGTCAGCTCTATAGAGTGGTATACTAGGTCAGCTCTATAGGGTGGTATAATAGGTCAGCTCTATTGGATTCTTGCATAAACATATACTAGGTCAGCTCTATAGGGTGGTATAATAGGTCAGCTCTATAGAGTGGTATAATAGGTCAGCTCTATAGGGTGGTATAATAGGTCAGCTCTAGAGTGGTATAATAGGTCAGCTCTATAGTGTGGTATAATAGGTCAGCTCTATAGAGTGGTATAATAAGTCAGCTCTATAGAGTGGTATAATAGGTCAGCTCTAGTGTGGTATAATAGGTCAGCTCTATAGTGTGGTATAATAGGTCAGCTCTATAGAGTGGTATAATAGGTCAGCTCTAGTGTGGTATAATAGGTCAGCTCTATAGTGTGGTATAATAGGTCAGCTCTATAGGGTGGTATAATAGGTCAGCTCTATAGAGTGGTATAATAGGTCAGCTCTATAGGGTGGTATAATAGGTCAGCTCTAGAGTGGTATAATAGGTCAGCTCTATAGTGTGGTATAATAGGTCAGCTCTATAGAGTGGTATAATAAGTCAGCTCTATAGAGTGGTATAATAGGTCAGCTCTATAGAGTGGTATAATAGGTCAGCTCTATAGAGTGGTATACTAGGTCAGCTCTATAGGGTGGTATAATAGGTCAGCTCTATTGTGTGGTATAATAGGTCAGCTCTATTGTGTGGTATAATAGGTCAGCTCTATAGGGTGGTATAATAGATCAGCTCTATAGGGTGGTATAATAGGTCAGCTCTATAGGGTGGTATAATAGGTCAGCTCTATAGAGTGGTATAATAGGTCAGCTCTATAGTGTGGTATAATAGTTCAGCTCTAAAGTGTGGTAAAATAGGTCAGCTCTATAGAGTGTTATAATAGGTCAGCTCTATAGTGTGGTATACTAGGTCAGCTCTATAGGGTGGTATAACAGGTCAGCTCTATAGTGTGGTATAATAGGTCAGCTCTATAGAGTGGTATAATAGGTCAGCTCTATAGTGTGGTATAATAGGTCAGCTCTATAGTGTGGTATAATAGGTCAGCTCTATAAAGTGGTATAATAGGTCAGCTCTATAGAGTGATATAATAGGTCAGCTCTATAGAGTGGTATAATAGGTCAGCTCTATAGTGTGGTATAATAGGTCAGCTCTATCGGGTGGTATAATAGGTCAGCTCTATAGAGTGGTATAATAGGTCAGCTCTATAGAGTGGTAAAATAGATCAGCTTTATAGAGTGGCATAATAGGTCAGCTCTATAGAGTGGTATAATAGGTCAGCTCTATAGAGTGGTATAATAGGTCAGCTCTATAGAGTGGTATACTAGGTCAGCTCTATAGAGTGGTATAATAGGTCAGCTCTATAGGGTGGTATAATAGGTCAGCTCTAGAGTGGTATAATTGGTCAGCTCTATAGAGTGGTATAATAGGTCAGCTCTATAGAGTGGTATAATAGGTCAGCCCTATAGAGTGGTATAATAGGTCAGCTCTATAGGGTGGTATAATAGGTCAGCTCTAGAGTGGTATAATAGGTCAGCTCTATAGAGTGGTATAATAGGTCAGCTCTATAGAGTGGTATAATAGGTCAGCCCTATAGAGTGGTATAATAGGTCAGCTCTATAGAGTGGTATAATAGGTCAGCTCTATAGAGTGGCATAATAGGTCAGCTCTATAGAGTGGTATAATAGGTCAGCTCTAGTGTGGTATAATAGGTCAGCTCTATAGAGTGGTATAATAGGTCAGCTCTATAGAGTGGTATAATAGGTCAGCTCTAGTGTGGTATAGGAGGTCAGCTCTATAGAGTGGTAAAATAGGTCAGCTCTATAGGGTGGTATAATAGGTCAGCTCTATAGAGTGGTATAATAGGTCAGCTCTATAGAGTGGTATAATAGGTCAGCTCTATAGTGTGGTTTAATAGGTCAGCTCTAGTGTGGTATAATAGGTCAGCTCTATAGTGTGGTATAATAGGTCAGCTCTATAGAGTGGTATAATAGGTCAGCTCTAGTGTGGTATAGTAGGTCAGCTCTATAGAGTGGTATAATAGGTCAGCTCTATAGGGTGGTATAATAGGTCAGCTCTATAGAGTGGTATAATAGGTCAGCTCTATAGAGTGGTATAATAGGTCAGCTCTATAGTGTGGTATAATAGGTCAGCTCTATTGTGTGGTATAATAGGTCAGCTCTATAGAGTGGTATAATAGGTCAGCTCTATTGTGTGGTATAATAGGTCAGCTCTATAGAGTGGTATAATAGGTCAGTTCTATAGAGTGGTATAATAGGTCAGCTCTATAGTGTGGTATAATAGGTCAGCTCTATAGAGTGGTATAATAGGTCAGCTCTGTAGAGTGGTATAATAGGTCAGCTCTATAGAGTGGTATAATAGGTCAGCTCTGTAGAGTGGTATAATAGGTCAGCTATATAAAGTGGTATAATAGGTCAGCTCTATAGAGTGGTATAATATGTCAGCTCTATAGTGTGGTATAATAGGTCAGCTCTATAGAGTGGTATAATAGGTCAGCTCTACAGAGTGGTATAATAGGTCAGCTCTATAGTGTGGTATAATAGGTCAACTCTTTAGAGTGATATAATAGGTCAGCTCTATAGAGTGGTATAATAGGTCAGCTCTATAGTGTGGTATAATAGGTCAGCTCTATAGAGTGGTATAATAGGTCAGCTCTGTAGAGTGGTATAATAGGTCAGCTCTATAGAGTGGTATAATAGGTCAGCTCTGTAGAGTGGTATAATAGGTCAGCTATATAAAGTGGTATAATAGGTCAGCACTATAGAGTGGTATAATAGGTCAGCTCTATAGTGTGGTATAATAGGTCAGCTCTATAGAGTGGTATAATAGGTCAGCTCTACAGAGTGGTATAGTAGGTCAGCTCTATAGTGTGGTATAATAGGTCAACTCTTTAGAGTGATATAATAGGTCAGCTCTATAGGATGGTATAATAGGTCAGCTCTATAAAGTGGTATAATAGGTCAGCTCTATAGAATGGTATAATAGGTCAGCTCTATAGAGTGGTATAATAGGTCAGCTCTATAGTGTGGTATAATAGGTCAGCTCTATAGGGTGGTATAATAGGTCAGCTCTATAGAGTGGTATAATAGGTCAGCTCTATAGAGTGGTATAATAGACCAGCTTTATAGAGTGGCATAATAGGTCAGCTCTATAGAGTGGTATAATAGGTCAGCTCTATAGAGTGGTATAATAGGTCAGCTCTAGTGTGGTATAATAGGTCAGCTCTATAGTGTGGTATAATAGGTCAGCTCTATAGGGTGGTATAATAGGTCAGCTCTATAGAGTGGTATAATAGGTCAGCTCTATAGGGTGGTATAATAGGTCAGCTCTAGAGTGGTATAATAGGTCAGCTCTATAGTGTGGTATAATAGGTCAGCTCTATAGAGTGGTATAATAAGTCAGCTCTATAGAGTGGTATAATAGGTCAGCTCTATAGAGTGGTATAATAGGTCAGCTCTATAGAGTGGTATACTAGGTCAGCTCTATAGGGTGGTATAATAGGTCAGCTCTATTGGATTCTTGCATAAACATATACTAGGTCAGCTCTATAGGGTGGTATAATAGGTCAGCTCTATAGAGTGGTATAATAGGTCAGCTCTATAGGGTGGTATAATAGGTCAGCTCTAGAGTGGTATAATAGGTCAGCTCTATAGTGTGGTATAATAGGTCAGCTCTATAGAGTGGTATAATAAGTCAGCTCTATAGAGTGGTATAATAGGTCAGCTCTAGTGTGGTATAATAGGTCAGCTCTATAGTGTGGTATAATAGGTCAGCTCTGTAGAGTGGTATAATAGGTCAGCTCTAGTGTGGTATAATAGGTCAGCTCTATAGTGTGGTATAATAGGTCAGCTCTATAGGGTGGTATAATAGGTCAGCTCTATAGAGTGGTATAATAGGTCAGCTCTATAGGGTGGTATAATAGGTCAGCTCTAGAGTGGTATAATAGGTCAGCTCTATAGTGTGGTATAATAGGTCAGCTCTATAGAGTGGTATAATAAGTCAGCTCTATAGAGTGGTATAATAGGTCAGCTCTATAGAGTGGTATAATAGGTCAGCTCTATAGAGTGGTATACTAGGTCAGCTCTATAGGGTGGTATAATAGGTCAGCTCTATTGGATTCTTGCATAAACATATACTAGGTCAGCTCTATAGGGTGGTATAATAGGTCAGCTCTATAGGGTGGTATAATAGGTCAGCTCTAGAGTGGTATAATAGGTCAGCTCTATAGTGTGGTATAATAGGTCAGCTCTATAGAGTGGTATAATAAGTCAGCTCTATAGAGTGGTATAATAGGTCAGCTCTAGTGTGGTATAATAGGTCAGCTCTATAGTGTGGTATAATAGGTCAGCTCTATAGAGTGGTATAATAGGTCAGCTCTAGTGTGGTATAGTAGGTCAGTTCTATAGAGTGGTATAATAGGTCAGCTCTATAGGGTGGTATAATAGGTCAGCTCTATAGAGTGGTATAATAGGTCAGCTCTATAGAGTGGTATAATAGGTCAGCTCTAGTGTGGTATAATAGGTCAGCTCTATAGTGTGGTATAATAGGTCAGCTCTATAGAGTGGTATAATAGGTCAGCTCTAGTGTGGTGTAGTAGGTCAGCTCTATAGAGTGGTATAATAGGTCAGCTCTATAGGGTGGTATAATAGGTCAGCTCTATAGAGTGGTATAATAGGTCAGCTCTATAGAGTGGTATAATAGGTCAGCTCTATAGTGTGGTATAATAGGTCAGCTCTATAGTGTGGTATAATAGGTCAGCTCTATAGTGTGGTATAATAGGTCAGCTCTATAGAGTGGTATAATAGGTCAGCTCTATAGAGTGGTATAATAGGTCAGCTCTATAGAGTGGTATAATAGGTCAGTTCTATAGAGTGGTATAATAGGTCAGCTCTATAGTGTGGTATAATAGGTCAGCTCTATAGAGTGGTATAATAGGTCAGCTCTGTAGAGTGGTATAATAGGTCAGCTCTATAGAGTGTTATAATAGGTCAGCTCTGTAGAGTGGTATAATAGGTCAGCTATATAAAGTGGTATAATAGGTCAGCACTATAGAGTGGTATAATAGGTCAGCTCTATAGTGTGGTATAATAGGTCAGCTCTATAGAGTGGTATAATAGGTCAGCTCTATAGAGTGGTATAATAGGTCAGTTCTATAGAGTGGTATAATAGGTCAACTCTATAGAGTGGTATAATAGGTCAGCTCTATAGTGTGGTATAATAGGTCAGCTCTATAGAGTGGTATAATAGGTCAGCTCTATAGAGTGGTATAATAGGTCAGCTCTATAGTGTGGTATAATAGGTCAGCTCTATAGTGTGGTATAATAGGTCAGCTCTATAGTGTGGTATAATAGGTCAGCTCTATAGTGTGGTGTAATAGGTCAGCTCTATAGAGTGGTATAATAGGTCAGCTCTGTAGAGTGGTATAATAGGTCAGCTCTATAGAGTGGTATAATAGGTCAGCTCTGTAGAGTGGTATAATAGGTCAGCTATATAAAGTGGTATAATAGGTCAGCTCTATAAAGTGGTATAATAGGTCAGCTCTATAGAGTGGTATAATAGGTCAGCTCTATAGAGTGGTATAATAGGTCAGCTCTATAGAGTGGTATAATAGGTCAGCTCTATAGAGTGGTATAATAGGTCAGCTCTATAGAGTGGTATAATAGGTCAGCTCTATAGAGTGGTATAATAGGTCAGCTCTATAGAGTGGTATAATAGGTCAGCACTATAGAGTGGTATGATAGGTCAGCTCTATAGAGTGGTATAATAGGTCAGCTCTATAGAGTGGTATAATAGGTCAGCTCTATAGGGTGGTATAATAGGTCAGCTCTATTGGATTCTTGCATAAACATATACTAGGTCAGCTCTATAGGGTGGTATAATAGGTCAGCTCTATAGAGTGGTATAATAGGTCAGCTCTATAGAGTGGTATAATAGGTCAGCTCTATAGTGTGGTATAATAGGTCAGCTCTATAGTGTGGTATAATAGGTCAGCTCTATAGTGTGGTATAATAGGTCAGCTCTATAGAGTGGTATAATAGGTCAGCTCTATAGAGTGGTATAATAGGTCAGCTCTATAAAGTGGTATAATAGGTCAGCTCTATAGAGTGGTATAATAGGTCAGCTCTATAGAGTGGTATAATAGGTCAGCTCTATAGAGTGGTATAATAGGTCAGCACTATAGAGTGGTATAATAGGTCAGCTCTATAGTGTGGTATAATAGGTCAGCTCTATAGAGTGGTATAATAGGTCAGCTCTATAGAGTGGTATAATAGGTCAGCTCTATAGTGTGGTATAATAGGTCAGCTCTATAGTGTGGTATAATAGGTCAGTTCTATAGAGTGGTATAATAGGTCAACTCTATAGAGTGGTATAATAGGTCAGCTCTATAGTGTGGTATAATAGGTCAGCTCTATAGAGTGGTATAATAGGTCAGCTCTATAGAGTGGTATAATAGGTCAGCTCTATAGTGTGGTATAATAGGTCAGCTCTATAGTGTGGTATAATAGGTCAGCTCTATAGTGTGGTATAATAGGTCAGCTCTATAGTGTGGTATAATAGGTCAGCTCTATAGAGTGGTATAATAGGTCAGCTCTGTAGAGTGGTATAATAGGTCAGCTCTATAGAGTGGTATAATAGGTCAGCTCTGTAGAGTGGTATAATAGGTCAGCTATATAAAGTGGTATAATAGGTCAGCTCTATAAAGTGGTATAATAGGTCAGCTCTATAGAGTGGTATAATAGGTCAGCTCTATAGAGTGGTATAATAGGTCAGCTCTATAGAGTGGTATAATAGGTCAGCTCTATAGAGTGGTATAATAGGTCAGCTCTATAGTGTGGTATAATAGGTCAGCTCTACAGAGAGGTATAATAGGTCAGCTCTATAGTGTGGTATAATAGGTCAACTCTTTAGAGTGATATAATAGGTCAGCTCTATAGGGTGGTATAATAGGTCAGCTCTATAGTGTGGTATAATAGGTCAGCTCTATAGTGTGGTATAATATGTCCGCTCTATTGTGTGGTATAATAAGTCAGCTCTATAGGAGATTGACAGTGGCAAACTTGAAATCCGGAAAGAGTTATTTTAAACTTCCGTTTTCAGCGCCTACAAACTATCAGATAAATTGCAAAGTTATATCCTTATTTTTTTTCATTTTTCACGTAGTTTGTTCTTGACATATACATGTCTTATACAGAATCAAGAACTGTATTTAATGTAGGTCAATGGATAATATGTGCTACCTCGATCAATAAAGACCATAATAGTAGGGTGCCCGACGAAACATTTTTGCGAATTTGCCTTAATGGAATTACACACACCTGTATGATACATCGTTGGAATGAGGAGAACAAGCCGCATCGAAATAAAGATGTCGTCGCTATGTATTGTGGTCACGTTTTTTTTAAATTGGGGTCAAAGGTCAAGATCTAAAAATTGGAACTAACACACCACAAGTTTTAAAAGGCTCCCTTCTTCGACAAGACTGTGAAGAACTTTAAACTGGAATGCCAATTTTATTTGTTAAGCTTAATATTTTATTATTTTATGCTTATTTTTTATTTTACATTGTTTAAATACATAGCAAAAGGCCATTTTCTAAAAAAAAATGCCATTTTACAATTTTTGTATATATGAGAAATAAAAGTGACCTTGACCTGTCATAGTTTGAACATTTCTCATTTTTATTTGATATTCATTTAAAGGAAACCTTCAAATTATTCTTTAACCCTTAACATTTGACAACTGGTGGACGGATTCCAAAAAAACAACATGTTTCAGTTATGGTACACTTTGACTAATTACTGGTAAAATGTCTATTAACCTTAAACTTCGTAAAAGGTACCAAAATTCAAATTTAATGGCTTATGTGTTTGCAACATATCATTTGTAGGGTCAATCAATACTTAACGAATATTCTGTGCAAAAACATGGCAATTTATGGAAAGGTCAAACGACATTTGTTTAAAAACGTAAGGTCTATGGACATATTATGCGTTTGGACGATGTGTGGCTACAAACCACTCTGAACACTCCAAATATCTCAGGTGTTTGGCAAATAAGAAAGTGTTCTCTTGTTAGTTTGAAAGCCCACCAACCACGTCAAGGTCAGAGTCCACTGGCAGGTTGTTTTTTTTTTTTTTTTTTGTTTGTTTTTTTTAAACATCGGCAGTAGTATACCGAAGGAACAAAGGAACAAGTCATAGAAAATGTTAAAGAAATCATAGTCCGGAGACTGGGCAAATTCCAGAAAAAACATAAAACGGAAACAAGCTACGACATAACCACCACAACATATAAAAAGAACACCTTAAAAAACATTGCAGCAAATGAAACTGCTATTTACTGAAAAACACATAGTACGTATGAACTTGTCTATTAAGTTTACTAAGCACAGAAAACAGTGATGCTTGCCTAAAACAGACATTAGACCAAGTCTCAATGAAACAAAAGACGTCAACGGGAAGTCGTGGTAACTGGACAACTATGACTAACGTGAGTTGATGGTCACAATGTTGGAAATGAAAGACTGTTTTATCTGAGATCATAGTTTTGATAACAACAGTTTTATTCGGTGAAATAGATAGAGACTGGATGAAAAAGAAAAAAAAATTGAGATCATATGTCATCATCTTCATCAGTATTTCTAGATATTGCTAGGTGGGTATTTTCATTGCGGCATAAGTCGCCAGCTTGGCAAGGGCAAAGGTCTGTGCAAGATAGACTTTGCTCAAAACAAATACATCCTTTCATGCACACAGATTGTCCTTTGCAAGTACAAACAAGGTCTTGCAAAAATCAGAAGACATCTGGCCTTTGAAATAAACTGGAACTAATCCATTCCTGTCTTCCCATCCAAATAGCACTGTATACTTCATTGGCGGTTTTGCAACATGGGCAGTCATCCAAATATTTATCTGTAGTGAGGATCGCAAAACATGCTGAGTGAAGGTGGCTTCACAAGGTGGAAGCTTGGCCAAACATGCATCCCTCAGTGTCGCTAACCTTACTCTTAATTTGTTAAGATCGACGTGATCTTCCTTCAGTTTTCCTTTTTGGTCGTACAGTCGACAAACAAGCTTACTGGCGGCATATATAGATTTATCAGTGTCACAGTCTGCAAGGGTGGACAAATCTCTAAAGTTTTCTGGACTGTCTTTAAGTACTTTAAATACGGTTCGTTTGCCAATCCCGAACAAGGATGATGTGGAATCACATCTTGTGATGGCATGTGCAGCTGGTAAAATGTTACATAAAACAGGATTGAGGATGCTACAGATCGAATGTACGGGAATGAAAACGTCCATCCTTGGTGTTTGTGATAGAACCCGTATGAAACCATAATTTCTGTGTATGTTGCATTGAAGGAAAGTAATGGATGCATAGAATCAAGAAATCTGTATCAGGCGATTTAACAATGATCCGACCTTTGATTCCACTTTCACCGAACGTTTTGTCTGCATGGATAGCATGTAAAATCATACGAGTGTCCGCCTCTTCATGTGTACATAATAACTCTTGGCAATCGGAGACTCCATCCCTGCAGACTTTCTTGGCAATGATTAGAAGCACCAGAAAGATACGGAACTTCCCCGGATGACATCTCAAGAGATGATAAACGATAGTGTTGCACAATCGATTCGCCAAGAAATTTTATCAATGCTTGTTTGTTGGAAGCGACTGCAAGAAACCTTTTCCAATCAGGAATCGGTCGGCCTTCTATGAAACTGAGCCATTTCCGGACTTATAATGTATCCTGCAGGATTGGTCCGTGTATTAGAAACACATGAATTAAACAAATTTTAAAACCAATCAACGGCCGACATAAAAATGAATGTTTTTAAAACATAAAAACCACAAACAATTATACTGAACAATTAAAACCAATATATTTGCCATAAAAGAAGAGAAAATATTAAATGCATTGAGACAGAGATCGTGCTAGTTAATGACCGGCGAGCGACACATTATTAACAAAAACCGGTACATAACAATCCGTGTATGACAAAGAGGAAATTTACAGTTATTTGAGTTTATATTTTGCCAATTTCTCAACAACCGCTGATATTTAGATTATGATTTTTGGCACACATGTACATTTCATCAATATGTTTTCTTCAAAATTAAAGTACATTTATAATGTAGTGTAATTACTTTGCTTTTGTTGAAAATACGGTTAAGTTGGGGTCAAATTTGAGGCTTAAAGTAAGGCTGATATACTCTTTCAAAAATCAATTATTTACATCCCGTTTTTATTTTAATTATATCTTTGATACATTATCTCTTATGTAAAAACCTTTTAGCTATTTAGATAGCGGAGAATATTTTTATTTTTCATCCTGAAAATACCATGTGCAATGTGTCAGCCGAGGGTACCTTTGAAAAACGTGAAATTAAAAAAATCTTTCCAAAGAAACTTACGACGACAATTAAAAATACAAAATGTAATAATTTTTCTAGCGTTTAATACCAACATTAGCCGTGTGTAATTCCGTTAACCCAAACTCGATAACTAAGCGGTTTTTTTAACACTGGGCACCCTACTATAAATGCATTATAAAAATATGCTATACAACCAAATAATATGTGATTATATAAAGAGGAAGTTGTGTTATGGTATAGATCAGGCATTATCATCACATCAAAATGTCAAATGATATGTACAGCTGAAAAATAATTTCTCACTAGTTATTAAGCAGGAAGTAACATAAAAGCTATAAAGAAAAATATGTAATGACAATAATAAAGATCAAATAATATATAATACTTCCATCATATAAAATTTGTGATGTATTAAATGGGGTAATTGAATCATAACATGCATCCGATGGATTTATATTTACCATCTACTCAGTACATCATGAAGCATTAAAAATAATAAAAGGATCTAAACAAATATGTTTTAAGCTTAGTTTTTAGACGTACTATATTCGTTAAATTTGCAATTATTTACATTGGTTCTAATGTTATAGTTTCTGAACTACCCAGAAGGCTTTGTTAATTCTGTAATCATAGTATTAAATCTGATTGGTTTTCCTTTCCACCCAAGCATTGCTCACCTTATAAATAGATAGGCTTGCGTAAGCATAACCTTAATTGTAAACAGAATCAAAAGAATGCTGCATTTACCATACTCTGAGATAGCTTCAGCTTTTACAGTTAGAATATTAATGTTTTTATTGCTATGTGGATATAGCGAACTGTCAACAGGATCACTAAGCAATACAACTAGCTACAGCTTGATCTATACCATAATACTACAGAACAACCAATGTTTGAACTTTCTACAGACAGAAATGTTTTACATACTTTACAGAATGATCCCTGGAAGAAAATTTACGATAAAGTTGCATATTACCAAGATGTGTACATTATACCAATAATTTGTCCAGTTTCCATAGTCGGAAATACCATCGTAGGGACTGTTTTGTTTTCAAAAGGAAAAGGCAGTGCATTCATTTATTTGATATCTTTACTGATAGCAGATAATTTAAGCTTAGTGACTGACTTGTTTCTACCTTTGTCAATTATCTTGGAAAGTATTGGTACCAGAGAATATAACAGAATAGCAGCTAACATTCATTTTTGGAGAATGGACATATTAGGTTTTATCTTTAGAGGAGCGGCCTTAAATAGTATATGTGTTCTATCAATAGAGAGGCTGATGGTTATATCTAAACCCATCACATATAAATCATCAGTCAAACAACCAAAAATATTTGTTGTTCTTGCATTCGTTGTAAGCTTTTGTTGTCATTTTCCAACTGCTTTATTTATCAGAATTAAAGCCTATGAAATACCTTTCCAGAATTCTACAGTTTATAAACATGGATATACTGACTTTTATGCTGCATTCAGTGATGAATTTGGAAACTTAGTGCTCGCATTGCAGTTTTTTGCTGGTCCGATTCCAATAGCACTTTATTGTGCAGTTGATGTATCTACAATTTATTACTTGCACATATCCAGGAAGGAAAACCAGGCATGTCACGACTCGATAAAAGGACTAGTAATTAAAAATGCTGAAGCTAAATTGTGCAAAATATTGTTAATTTCTATGCCTTTTTACCGAATTCCGTAACAACCATTACCGCCAAGGGATTTCCGGAACTTGGACTTAGCCCAAAGTCGTATTTTACACTACTGTTATTGTATGGAGGCAACATTCTAAGGATTGTCAACAGTGGGATTGACTATATCGTCATCATATGTATGTCACGTGATATACGAAACAACATTCTGGAAATCTGCCGATTATCTTACGGAAACAAGAATTGTGAATTTGGTGCAACTTAAACGAGATAATATTTGTCTCTTCGAGTCCTGTGTTTTGACAAGAAATGAGCAGACGAGAGACACCATTCCTGAAATGTAAGACATTTTCAAGACTTTTTCTAAATATTTTCATGTCATATACAAATGTACACTGATTCTAGATTGAAAAGATGCACTTGGATTTTCAGTTGCGTCCATCTAGGGAGTATAAAACAGTGATCAATTAACTACGTCAGTCTCTCAACACAAGTGATTTCGTGCAGTAATTGAAATCTACCTGTGTGTATTTCCGGAGTCAACAATGATAAAGTTGTCAATGTTAAATTCTCGTAGACAAATCAACAATCAAATGATTGACACAATATGATGGATAACCACTTGAACTACGACACCTTTAATATTTAGATAAATTAAAGTCATTTTAGCAGCCTTATTACAATAGAATATAACTAGGCATGACACAGGGTATTGTCAAAATCTAAAATCCGAATGTAATATGAAATTATAAAAAAAATTAATTGTGATGCTAGATAAAAATCAATAACAGCACTTTTCAACGTGCTTTTTTTGTATTACCGCCATTTTTCATATTTGTTTGTTGTTGTTTATTCTTTAAATTCATTTATTGTAGCATTGATAATATGGTGATAAACTTTGTGTTGACAACTAGGTAAGAATCTTTTTGTAAATTGTATTGCTTAGTTATCATCTTATACAGTCCTACATTGAGGATTGATGACTCTATATATTAATGCATATCCAGTACAATTTGGTATTCCGGTCAATCATAGACCAAACTAATGGCTTATTTCCTTAAATAAAATGAAGAAATACCACTGCTGAAGAGTTGCATAATCCTATTGCAGAACATTTTAAAAAGTCAAAGTATTTAGACAAGAATGAATTATTGGTCATTTAAAAAAACCCATTTATTTAGGTAATACACGCTTTTTTCATATTCGTGAAAGTACGAAATTATATATTCGTTCGTCTTCCTCTTTTGTGGAGATTTTATCCCACTAATGAGCTTTCTTATTTTCTAAACAGGGTTCCATAGATGTTGAAATATTTTTTTTAATTTACATGTCAGACAATAGGTCCAGCAAGAATTGAATTTGTTCATGCTCTGTTTTAATCCGTTGGACGTATTCTAATTTTGTTAGGAATGCGTTGTCTTAATCCACTGGACGTATTCTAATTTTGTTAGGAATGCATTGTCTTAATCCACTAGAAGTATTTTAATTTTGTTAGGAACGCATTGTCTTAATCCACTGGACGTATTCTAATTTTGCTAGGAATGCATTGTCTTAATCCACTGGACGTATTCTAATTTTGTTAGGAATGCATTTTCTTAATCCACTGGACGTATTCTAATTTTGTTAGGAATGCATTGTCTTAATCCACTGGACGTATTCTAATTTTGTTAGAAATGCTCTGTCTTAATCCACTGGACGTATTCTAATTTTTTAAGGAATGCATTGTCTTACTCCACTGGACGTATTCTAATTTTGTTAGAAATGCATTGTCTTAATCCACTGGACGTATTCTAATTTTGTTACGAATGCATTTTCTTAATCCACTGGACGTATTCTAATTTTGCTAGGAATGCATTGTGGTTTTCTTGCTCACAGAGACCTTTAAATAATTTGGCTTTGACATATTTCTTTTTACCGTACCTGATGAAAGTTATTCCAGAAATACGTCGTGTGCACTATTTTAGATATCTCCGGTTTTTTGTATTACTATCACTGGGTCGATAGCGTTGCTGGTTGACTGTTAGTCCACTAGGGTAGCATCTGACCAGTAGTCAGTGCTTCGTATAATTATTATTAAAACTAAGGTTCTACCAACTCAACCCTCCATCTAAAGGATATTCTAGCCCATGTTGACTATTATGTTTAGACCCTTTGGTTTTCTTTACCCCAAAAACTTTTAAATTATTTGGTTTTGAATGTACCCGGTGTAGGTTGTTCCAGAAATGTGGCGTGCGCGCGAAATTCAATCACCCCTTTTGGTATCTTCAAACAGTTCTTAATGTAAAATGTGTTGCGAATGATTTCTTTACAAACGGATTTTTAAATTGTCATGGGGTATTGTAAATAAAGGTAATAACAAAATTACCGAACTCCGAACAATCTTACAAAGGGAAAGTCAAAACTCATAATTATATAAACAGACAAAATCAGTCAACAACCGGAAAACTGTGAAAACCGTAATGACCCTGACTTGGTACAGGCATTTCTAAAGAAATGGTGGGTTGAATCAGATTTTAAGGCGCCAAACCTCCCGCTCTCATTACGGTTCAAAGGTTCCGGCTGTCACTGTAACAGTATTTAAATACAGGAACAAAATAGGTAAAATAGTTGTCAAAGCAGTACCATATTCGGTGACGTAAATGTAAAAAATACCTTTACGTCACACATTGACAAAAAAATTCTTGACATTTGCGACTGTAAAGTAGTAGAAAATACATTTTTTCCCTTAAAAGTTTGGATAAAAAAATATTTCGTACTAAACTGCGATCTTTTTTTATACTAAGCCAAACAAATATATCACATTTAATAATTCAAGCACTAGTAATCCTTTATGAAGTGATGTTTGTGGTCAAAATACTTGAAAAATGGGATATTTTCAATTTTGCAGATTTTCACAGGATTCTGCCTATATCTTAATTTTACTAATAAAATAAAAAATACCGCATCATAATGACGGTTGATTTTTGTGTCTGGGTACTATAACAATGTAAAAAGGGAATAATTATGTTCCTTCTACTTACTGATTAACAAAAAAATAGCAAAATATTAGTCCTACCCCTCTAACAAACACGTGCAATTTGATGAAACTTTTATTTCCTTAGAAACATGATCGGGCAGGGTGAAATTTTTATTTGTCCTGCAAGATCATTCAATTCTTTACTTAAGCAAATCATATGAACATCATCTAAGAGGGTTTAAATTCTACCAATGTCAGAAAACATGAAAAATGGGTAATTTCTGATTTGCAGAATTTCTACAGAATATTCCTTATTGGCCAGGTTAAGCTGCTTTATGGGAATTTTTGTCCAATCAATATAGTTTTATCTGAATGCTGAATGTATTAGCATTTATTTTAAAAACCATTAACCCTCATATATGCATATTATGATGCCCAATTTAACCAAATTCTACCCCTTCCTCTACTTGAAAACTGGGACAAATATACATGATATACTCAATATTTCCATATTTCAGTTTCATTCTTCAACAAATGACCTGAACAATGAGATTTGCAAACGGCCAAACAGTATTGAAAATTGGCGAAACGGTTCTCACTAGTCTTCCTCTTCACCATCACTCAACGAGTATAAAACATCGTCGAATTCATCATCACTTCCATCGCTTTCTGTCAAACCTGCAATATCTTACATTCAAGCTCAAACAAACCTTCCGTTCCAGACATTTCCGTCTTCTCGACTTCATATCTAGGACTCCTTCTATGGGTCAAATAACAGTCAGGAAGAACTTCCTGCGTTTCAAGTTTCAATGATCGAATACCACTCTTGTGAACAACTGGAATGCTAGGCATATCACCTTCTACCTTCTGATCTGCTGGACAAGAAAATTATTGTAACATAATTGTACAGAAGCAAAGATCATTTAACAACTGATCAAAGTTATCAAAGTCTGAATGGAATATGAATGGAACATTTGGATTCTAACAATTTGGGTTGACAATAAAAAGGATGTTGTTTCAAATGCTATGGCAATAGAAGTCTCAAGTTCCAGAGACAATGAGTACGTTTCTGAGTGACCGAGCCTATTTAGAAGTGTTGTGATCTCATCACTTCGAAACCAGTGACGAAGTGCCATGCACAAGAGAATATGCGTGGGCAATTTCCAGCGTACATGCGTTACTGCTCTACATATATCCTGCCCAATGGAATTAACTAAACGAGCAACTTTTGGAGTTGTAACCTGGTTTTTTTTCCAGTAAAAAGAGAAGTAAGAAATTGATCTAGCTTTTTAGGCAAAGAAAAATTCAGATCGTTCAGGTACTTTGCTGTCGGGGGCCATGACAAACTGCTTCCTTCACTCTCGAACTCTGTCTGATGAAGAGAAGCGGTATCACTACCAAGGTCATAGGCACATCTAATGGCAGACTCTAAATCAATATCAGAACTGGCTACCAGGTAAGACTCAAATTTCCCGTGAGTCTCCATCTTTATAAACATTATCTTTTTGCCATAAGTTTTTTCCAAATTAACCTTGAGATTTTCGCTTCTATAATTCGGATTTGAAAACTCCGTTTCTGCTAATCTAGAGACATATATTTCCCTGAGTTCATTCAATTTAACAACTGATTTGCCTAAAATAACGAATCGTTCAATTAACGATTTCACTATATCGAGAGCCTCTCTGTGCGCCTTCTCAGTGTGACTTTGTCGCTCTTTTGAATCTTCATCTTTGCTTCTCCATTTCTCAGGGTTTTGGCTGTACTTATTTCTGCAAGATGGATGGTACTGCGCTTCACAGGCAAACAGGTCAACACCTCTTATTCTAGTGAGCAGATGCTCGTCATGCTTTTCCTGTGCAATTCTTTGGACAGTCACCCCACCATCATATTCAAACCGAACGGTTCCTTCTGTCGTCCAACTACCCTTCACTTTAACTTTCTTTCTCCCTTCCTTTTCACAAAATATACAGTCTTATCTCAATATTATTACTAATTTTTTTTTCTTTATAATCTTGATCTGCGTAAATTTATTAAATACAGTTAAAAATGGGGCAATATTGCGAAATTAATTAATTTAATGTTTCTTCCGTGTTGTCTAAGAACATTTATCTAAATTAACAACAGGCAAAACTGTAAATTTGTCCTTATCTACACTGATGAGTAAATATTATGCAATTTTCGGCAGGGTAAGGGGTAATATCTTGCCGCTAGAAGCCCTATACAGGATGGTACTAGAACCAATTTTATTTTAAAATGTCTCCATAACATAGCTTCACACGACAGATGTATAATTTGGTTGTCAATTTATATTGTGAAAAAAATATTACGCGCTTTGGGCTGAATAGAGCTAAAATCGGCAAAAATTATAATATTCCATTTTTCTGCAATCTACACTACAAAGCATGTTTTTTGATGATGTAATGGGTTTAATTTTCCGTAAATGCAATAGTTTTAATAAATTCAATATAAAAATATCATCAAAGTTGTGTAATATTTTGTCTATTCAAAACAAAAGGCGAAAAATCTCGGTTTTTACGCAATTTTATCAAGGGTAGGGATATATTGTTTGCCTCCTACGATTACTGAACTTCATAAAATATTTAACTTGTATTCATTTGAACGATAATATAATCAGCTATCCATCATACCCCAGTTTCTATATTCTAATAGTTGTTCACAAGCTACAAGACTTCGACAACAGTGAAGAATGAAAATATCTGAAAATTGTCAAAAGGATGTAAAAAAAGGGCTCATAAATGTAAGTTCGTCCCAAAATATTCAATGTTAACATGGTTTTTTTTCAAAAGGACATATCAAAGGACAAAATGAAATTAGTAGGGTTCGAAGGTGGGTGGAGGGGGTGCACGGTAGGCTAGTTCAGCCCATAACCTATTGGTTTCTCTTTTGGCCATTGTATTGTCTATTTCTGTTCCATTTACGACTTCTGATTAACCCTTTGGTATCTTCAAGCAAGCTGTTCTTTTCTCAATTTGCATTTTGAATCCCGGCTGTGAGTATATTTACATGATTCAAACTATCTGGTATGGTGATTTTGACAGCTGACATGAAATGATCATATCATAGAATATTTAGCTCGTATATATTAGAACACACAAAAATATACGATCAAATTCAATTTAATTATGGAAATTTTACGATGTATCTTACTCCAGTAGTTTGTAGTTTATCTCTCAAATAAAACAGTTTGTAGTTTAAGGGCGGTTTTAAGTCAAGATTAAAAATATATGTTGTACGTGTTGCATAATATTACAGGTAGGTAAATTAACATACTGACTATTTAGATGAAAGAGAATTTGTTGTTTTTGTTGATTTAACTAATGTTTTTATACTTATACTACTTTTTACGTGGAGCTTTATGAGACTAGTGCCAACATAAAGATTGAGCTACACGAACCCCACTATAATCTCGGGTGAACACATCTGTTCCGGAAAGACAAACAGTTCCTACACGACTAGACCTTACATGTTGTTATCAAACTTTGGATTTGAAGTTCCGTTATATAGATGATGTCCTCTCATGCATGAATTCAATATTGCTGACTATGTTAATCAAGTCTATCTTTTTTAACCCGAAGTACCGGATACCACAGGAATATATGGACTTCATGCTATGTCTTACGCTACAAATTGACAGCGATAACCAGCTGAGAACGACACTCTACAGTAATAGAGATGATTTCATATTTCCCACTGTCAATTCTTTATTTAAATGTAGCAATATTCCAGTAACACATACATATGGAGTATATATATATATATATCTTAGTTGATTGTAAATATCAAAGATTGTAAATTGTATTTATTTTTACGGGGATTTCTGTCTTTTGAGTATTATTTCTTACAATTAAGGAGGCTACATAACTAATGGTTGGTTCTAGAAGTAGAATGGAAGTCCTCACTTCAAATTTGCCACCATTGATAACTTACAGCTGATCACATTCCGATAATCACCACAGATCACCCGTGGGACACTTGAAAGATAATTTCTCGTATTCATCCATAATTTATCTCGTATCTCATTTGCTCCAACACATTTTCGTCATGAGAATTATTTACGCTTAAATTTCATAATGTTTGGACCAGAAAACTTATTTTGCTCTACTGATACTTTACTTTGGATAATGAACGAAAATAAATAGTTTTTATTTTACAAATTATTATTTTGTAATATATGGACCAAAAACATAAAACATATAGCATTGTTTTGTTTGATAATGTTATTCTTAATGGCAGATCAACGAAACAATTCCCAACTGAAAACTATCTCAAGGTCCCCGCGGTTTATGGGTGGATATCATCGGGTCGAAGCCAACCGTGGATTACCATTGAAGGAAATAGGCAAACTAAGAATACGATATACCCTCAAGTGATATTTTAATCATTAATATTCAATCAATATCATGTTTATTTATTGTATCTTCTAATTATTTTAAAATAGTGTAATTAATAATATATTTTTTTATTTCAGAAAAATTGATCAAGATTGAACTCTCTTGCATCAAGGGTGGTATATCTGTTTCTTAAAACAATGAACAAATATGTCTATGTTGTTTCTATCTTCATACTTTCTACTCTTTCTATACTCCATATGTACTACAGTGGCATTTATGCAAGACAAACATTACTAGCTCCAGCTATGTCCCCTTCAGGAGAGTGGACTGTGCTGGTCACAGTTTCAAGCGGGTTTCAAGATATGTTTGACAATTGGTGGCATTATTTCTCGCTATTAAAATTATCATTACATGTAATAGTTGTTGCTGAGGATAACGCTACGTACAATAGATACAAGAACAATGTAAACTTCACCGTAGTTAAAGGTGTAAGCCAATCACATGGTTGAGAAGGTATTCGAGTTTAACACTAAACAATACAAGGTATTGATGAGCAAGAGACCTACATATATATTACAATTAATAAAACGTGGACAAAACGTGATATATTCTGATGTAGATACGATTTGGTTTAAAGATCCACGACCATTTTTTATGGGTGATTATGACATGTGGGGAGCTGTTGATAATGAATCACCTATTTATTATTGTGCAGGATTTGTGGCGTTTAAATCGTCACCGCTCTCTGAAGACTTGTTAGAGAAATGGAAGTCATCTCTAGAAACTCCAGATCTAAATCAATTCAAATTTAACTCTCTCGTAAAGAAAATAGCAATCAGACACAAACCTCTTCCCCGGAAGGAATTTCCAGGTGGACATATGTATTTTATTAAAAGGATGCGAACAAATGTCGTCGTACTTCATAACAATGATATTATTGGATATACTAACACAGTAAAACGATATAAGAGTGCAGGTTTATGGAGGATTAACGGTGGTCCATGATTTGTATAAAGTAGAAAACCTTGTAAATTCCAATAGAATAGAGATATAAATATAGTGGTTTTCTTACGACTGCGGTGTTGACATAAACATTTTAGTTTGTATGTGATCATTGCCATAAACATTTTAGTTTGTGTGTGATCATTGATCTACACATTTTAGCTTTAATGTGGTCATTGACATAAACATTTTAGTTTGTATGTCATCATTGACATGCACATTTTAGTTGGTATGTGATCATTGACATACACATTTTAGTTTGTATGTGATCATTGACATAAACATTTTAGGTTGAATGTGGTCATTGACATAGACATTGTAATTTGCGTGTGATCATTCATTAGGAATACGAAAATATATTTCCTGCATGAGGAAGTGTACTTTTGTGTTGTTTTCAGCAGGTTCGCATCATTTCAAAGCTTGACTATTGGTGTGATTAATCTACCATCCGATGGTGGAAAAACATGTCTTGACAAATATTTGACAAAATAAAATAGAATAAAATGAAATAATGTAATAAAAATAATAAATTCAGATTAGGATCCATTTCACCTTTTCACACTCATGTTTGGGTATGAGTTGCGCTTGTTATTGAAGGTAATACTATGACTGAAATGTAGAACAGCAGTCAAAACGTTTTTCTTTTACTTTATTTTGTGTCACAATATGAAAATGGTCCATTCACATCCATATCTTTTGTTACTAATTAAAACGCGGCAGCTATAGGAAATGACTTGTATTATATGACAAGCATATAAGTCCAATATTACCAAAACGTTTAACATTAACCCACTCAAATTTATAGTAAATTATATCCTGCCATTAATCCTGGTGAAAGCTATCAAAACAAACTGGACAATCCAGAGACACTGGTAACATTGGGAACACAAGACACAGGACGAAGACAAATAAAAACAAAACACAAAAACACAACACAGGAAATTAAAAAGATGAGCAACACGGATCCAGCCAAAAACCAGGGGCGAACCCAGAGGATTGCGAAGGGTAACCAGGGGCAAACCCAGATGATTGCGAAGGGTAAGCAGTTCATGCTTCTTATAAAACAAACACCATGTTTCTCGCATAGTCAAAACGTGCTTTACACCACAATACGTTGACAAATAGAAATAACACAAATAAAACACGCACCCTCGTACAAACAACTGGGAGTAAAGATGATAAATACAGCCAAGTCCGGTAATAGTCTTGGCAGTCATAGAAGTAAGTAAACATCTACGTAAAAAGTCATATTCATTGTCATTTGAGAAATAGATATTTCATAACTGTCAACCAGATCGTGATAACGACCGTAATATATTTGTGGAGATGACTTCAACATCGGAACAATATAGCCTGCCTGAGTAGCATGACTTGGTTAACCGTTACGGAACATCTATGTCACAAATGACGGATATGTTTCACTTTCCGTAAACATTTTAGGGTCTTGTCCTCGTTCATGGCTAATCACCAGGTTTGTAACTAGAGTAACACGACGGGTGTCACTACTGGAGCATGAGATGCTCACCCTTCCGGAACACCCGATTTCACACATGGTGTTTAGTGGCGTTCGTGTTACCCGATCTTTAGGTTTATGTGTAGTGTTTTGTAGATCGTTGTTTGTCCTTCTGTCCCTTTTCTTTTGGCCATTGTGTTGTCTGTCCTTCGATTTACGGATTCTGATTACCCCTTTGGTATCTTCAAACTCTTCTTCTGTCTTGAAAATCACTGCACTAGACATAAGCACACTGTGAAATGTAAACTCCATATGCTGATGATGCTGGACTGTTGCTACTGATGAAAGGGAAGTGAAATATTGAAATAGTAAAGTGATCATGTTTGTCGTAGAGCTTTGTTTTTATTATTCCCAAATTGTCGATTTCAAAGTGAACGTCAAGGTAAGAAGCATGCTTTTGGGTATCATTTACTTCAAGCTCATTTGGTTAGATGAGATGTAGATAAACACCGAATCGAGAATTGTTAAGTCACATAACATCATTTTGATCCCTGAAGCTGGAATTAAAGGTTTATTTTTAGAAACACTGCTTCGTAAGCGAGTAGAAACAAATCGGGGAGTAGCGGAGCGAAATATGTAAACGTCTGTTGAAACACTCGTCCACCACAATAATATTAAAGCGACATTTTGAGTGAGGACTGTGCATGCACAACGCGAGATAAAATATGTCGCCATCTATATGCAAGTGACGGAATGGTTTTCAATTAGTTGTTGATATCTTCGAAAACAAAATTCGAAAGACAAGATGATAAGGTCCTTAGAATATCTTTAACTTAATAGTACTCATCACATGGAGACGTTGTAAACATAATAATGAACAATGATGAATCTGAGTAATATTTGTACTACGATTTTCCGAGTTTACACGACGGGTGCCACTAGTGGAGCAGGGACTGTGGTTCCTCGATTCATGCTACAATATGTATACCGACTTTGTTTCTTTGTGTTCGTTTTAAATATCGAAGGACAAACTGCTACAAACAATATTTTGAACTCTGTTTCTTTCTTTTGTTTTTACAGAACAGATAATAATTTTAATGCACTAAATTTTGCTGTAAGCAATTTACTAGGTATACGGCTTTTACCTAGTATCCCTCGTTGTTACTTACTACATACCAAGAGATATACTATTCATCATAGCTAACTATTATAAATAACGTTAGTACTGTTTTGCAGATCATATACATAATATATAGAATATACATTAAATAAACATATTATAGCTGTCTTGTGATTTCTCGTCCTTTTCACAAAGACACTGTCCGGATTTTTTTACACTTTCAACCGGATCACGAGTGAAGTGTTAATTGTTCATATTATTGTTTCTTTATTTTCATAAAATTTAACATCCTAATGTTAAAAAGTCCTCTAAAACCAAGAACGTTAGAAGATACTTTTAATGATTTACTTTCTAATATACAGAAACCTCTTGGAATTCATCACATTCGTACAATCTTATTTTCACTACCTGTAAAGATCTTAGGGATTTTGGACTTGACAAAGGAGGCGTAGATCCTTTTTCTCCTAAGTACAGATTGTCTAGTATTACATGTGACGTGGCGTCCTTTCGTCTTTTCAAACCAGTTCTATCTGAAACTCTTCATGATAACAACAGAAAATTCTTCCATATTCCGTTTGTTAACAAAGGAATCGATGCTATTAACATCAGCAACATTCTTAATAGAAAAGAGATCGTAAAAGAAATTCCACCATATTTCAAAAATCAATCTGTTCCCATTGTCTCCTATAGCTACAATAACAGCATTGGCCGTAAAATGTTCAACTACAAAGAAGCATTGCAAGATATTAACATAGAAGAGTACCTTAAGAACCCTCTGACTTGTGACTGCTCCCACTCTCCTTTTCAATACAACCCATCTGGACATGTAATCACTGGTGATCTGAATATCATTCAACATGAGTCTCCGAAAGGTGATTTCTCATGGTCCTAAATTCAGAGAACCTCAACGCATCAATTGGAAACATAATTTCAAGATAATTATGGATGCTGTTGAAGATTATGCCAGAAGGTGGATAAAGAGAAAAGTAGACCAAGATCCTGAGTTTGTTAGAGTCCTTGTCAGACTGGGTTAGAACAATTAGGTCTCTAGTACAAGGTCGGATTCACAAACTCAAAAATTGTGTTAATAGTCGACCTAAGTCTGTATTTAAAGACCTAGAAGCTGTTAAGTGTCTTTCCTCTCTTCATGACAAATATGTTATCGTTCCTGCGGACAAGGCTTCCAACAATATCGTGTTTGTATGTAAATCATATTACTTCGAATGCCTAATCAAGGAATTAGTCATAAATAGCAACACCTCTAGTAATACCACATACAAACCAACTTCGTTCGACAATAATGAAATCCTAGCTAACCACAGATCATTCCTGACCTCTTTAAACATTCCCTCTGGCAAAGAGTCTGAGGATTTACTTATTTATATTGGATACCTAAACACCATAAGACACCATACAAAGAAAGGTACATTTCGGGATCATCAACTTGTTCGACGAAAGAATTGTCTATTCACATGACATAGATTCTGTCTGCAGTAAAAGAGGGACAACAGAAATATTGTGAAACTGTTTACTCGCGTAGTGGCATAAATCACATGTGGATTTTGAAAACCTCTAAAGATCTTTTGGATAACCTTAGTTCAAGATCTTTCTCTCAGGTACCCTCCATCAAAACTTGATTTTTCAACCCTATATACCACCCTACCGCATGACAAATTAAAAACCCGCTTAAAAGAAACAATTCATAAAGCTTTCAGTCATAGAAACTATGGCTCAAAATTTGTTGTGTTAGGCTACAATTCCACATATTTTTTCAAACACAATTCATAAAGGTAAAACATGCTACTCCGAGGAACAAGTGATCAGTGTGCTGGAGTTCCTCGTCGATAACATGATTGTCTCCTTTGGAGGGACACTGTTTCAGCAGGTCGTCGGCATACCAATGGGTACGAATTATGCCCCTCTGCTAGCCGATTTATTTTCATACTCATATGAGTCGGAGTTTCTTCAAAATCTTGTAAAAGATAAGAAGATTCATGAGGCTAGAGCCTTTAATTTCACATACAGGTATATTCATGACGTTTTATCTATCAATAATTCTAGATTTGCAGAATTTCTTCCATTGATATATCCTCCAGAGCTGGAAGTTAAAGAGACCACAGATACAGCTTCGTCCGCATCATTTTTGGACCTATACCTCGAATTTGATGACAGTGGTCAACTCAGTACTAAAATTTATGATAAACGGGACGACTTCAATTTTAAAATCATAAATTTTCCAAATATGTGCAGCAATATACCAGCTTCTCCGGCATATGGTGTTTACATCTCGCAATTGATTCGCTATACAAGGGCCAGTAGCAATTATTCTGATTTCCTAAAACGTCATCTTCATCTGAGAAACAGGCTACTGGACCAGGGCTAAAAAAAATCGCCTTATTCGATCTCTTAAAAAGTTTATATTCCGATACCAAGATCTTGTCGAAATATGTTCCGTCTCTGCAGACACGATAATAAACGATGCATTTTCACATAGAGAAAATGTTTAAAGATAAGGAAGTCAACAAAAATGTCAAAAATATAAATACTGTTATAATGACAGCCGGAACCTTTGAACCGTAATGAAAGCGGGAGGTTTGGCGCTTTAAAATCTGATTCAACCCACCATTTCTTTAGAAATGCCTGTACGGTTTTCACAGTTTTCCGGTTATTGATTGATTTTGTCTGTTTATATAACTATGAGTTTTGACTTTCCCTTTGTAAGATTGTTCGGAGTTCAGTAATTCTATTATTTACCTTATTCAGAAATTGCCATGTAATGTGTAGATAATAAAACACCTTTCTATATAATAGACACCATTTATGATATGGTAGACAACTAAAATGTTGACGACTCTTCTAGATATATAAACCGCATCGGTGGCGTAATGGTTAGCGTGTTCACCTCCAGTGTGGTAGATCGTGTGTTCGAGCTCCGGTCGGATCAAACCAAAGACTATAAAATTGGTATGTGTTGCTTCTCCACTAAGCACGCAACATTAAGGAGAAAGAGCAAAGACTGGTTGACTTGGAATCAAGATAATGTTTTCCGAAGAGTTGAGCGACAAGTCTACCCGCTTACTGTTGTTCAGTGATCTAGCACTATAAAATCCAACTCTGCGTGTTGGTCTAGTACAAAGCGGACATCATCATCATCTCATAGAAAATTAACTTGTTCTCGACATGATATAGCTGCAAAATTGCTGAATTGGCGTGAGGCAAAAATCACTCACTCACTCACTCACTCACTCTACAAATATATCCTTGGACTCTATTTTTCTCTAGATCTTTATAGAATACTATTTTGTACTCAATCAATAGGCAGAATAAAATGTAAAGATCTTAATTTAGTTCGCAAGTCAAAATAGAGGAAAGCGAAACAATTTAATAGTCTCTCTGAGCAAGAACACAACAGGACCTAAACAGGATAGTCAAAAACCAGCTATTAAGATAAGCTATGGCTGATTGAGAAGAACATCAACTAATAAGAAAATATGAACTGGAAGAAATAATAAATGGAAGCTTAATCGTAAAAGATCACTAAACGGAGATTCCGATAATTTGGTTGATTTTAAAGATAGAATTGAATGCGATGGACATACGCAGTCCTCATTCTCTAGTCCTACATGCTCATCTTGTTCATAGTTTTACTAAGTCTCTCCTCCCTCCTCAGTCTTTGTTGACCTTACCCGACTTTGACTATTCTATTATGCCTTTTTGGTCGACTTGCTCCCAAAGACTTATATTTGGCCTTGCAATGACTTTGAGAGTACCCAAAATACCATGTAACTGAACAGAACAAGGACGCATACGTAAATTTGAAATGTTGTCATTAGTGTGATGATCTGAATTTCGAATAACCGAGTTGGTTGTCGTGTCTTGGGAAGAAGGGACACCTGCCTTTCCCGACAACATCGTATCCATGGTCCCGTAAACTTTTGCATTTTGATATTCTTCTTCCTTGAACTTACTCGATTATGGCTATCCTGAAATTGGTAGTGCGCACTATGTGCACAATGAATTAGATATATACACTATTACGCTATTATTGAGGTAGATGTAAAAATGAAATAGATCAATGGATATTTTGTGATACATAAACGAATTTACATGGTTTGGAAAAGATAGTTAATAAGTCATCAGTATAGATATGACTATGATTGTTAACAATTTAATCCAATATACTTTACAACCATTGCAATTTATAACGCCTAATTGATCATCGGAGTATTTTGCTCACTTAGCGTCTTAATGTTTTTGTTTTTCTTGCTGCTGTTTGCCTATCAAGGGCCTTCATTGTACCACCATAAACCTACATTCTTAAAGCGCTGTACTTTGTTTTCATGACCAACAATATAATTATTATGAACAACGACAACATTTCTTCTCATTTTTCTGGGAATTCTTCCCGGGGGAGATGTTTGTGTCTGATTGCTGATTTCTCAACGAGAGAGTTAAAAACAATTTGATTGATATCTGGAGTTACTAGAGATGCTTTCCAGTTCTTCAGCAGATTAATAGAGAGAGGTGACGGCTTAAGCGCCATAAATCCTGTACAATAATGCACACGTCCATCTATAGATACCCACATGTCATAATCATCATTTAAAAAGGATCTTGGATCTTTGAGCCAAATTGTATCCACATCAGTATATATCACGTTTAGTCCACGTTTTATAAATGCTAATATATATGTAGGTCGGTTACTCACCAACGCCTTGAATTGCCTAGTATTATAATCGAATGCCTTCTCAACCATGTGATTGGCTTAGACCTTTAACTACAGTGAAGTTTATATTGTTCTTGTATCTAGTGTATGTAGCGTTATCCTCAGCAACAACTATTACATGTAATGATAATTTTAATAGCGAAAAATAATGCCACCAATTGTCAAACATATCTTGAAAGCCGCTTGAAACTGTGACCAGCACAGTCCACTCTCCTGAAGGGGACATAGCTGGTGCTAGTAATGTATTTCTTCTATCACTGGTACGGCTGTACATATAATGTATGTAAATAATAATAAGTGTACATATGCAAATAGCATAGACATATTTGTTGATTTTAAGAAATAACATCCTTGATGCAAGAGAATTCAATCTTGAAACAATTTCCTGAAATAAAGAAAGCTATTATTTTACACTACTATAAAATAATTAGATTTTTGGTTAGTTCATTTGTTTGACTTAAAACTAATATACTCATATATATAAGACAATCATCGTTGGTGTAATGGTTAGCGTGCTCACCTCGAGTATGGTAGATCGTGGGTTCGAAACCCGGTCGGTTCAAACCAAAGACTATAAAATTGGTATTTGTTGCTTCTCCGCTAAGCACACATCATGAAGGAGAAATAGCAAAGACTGGTTTGCTCGAAAACAGAATAATGTGTCCGAGTGGAGCGAAATGTCTACCCGCGGACGATTGTTTCAGTCAGCTAGCACTAAAAAAATCTAACTCAGTGTGTTGGTCAAGAACAAAGCAGACCTCATCATCATCTCATTGAATAATAGCTTGTTCTCGCCATGATATAGCTGAAACATTGTGGAATTTACGTTAAGCAACAATTACTCAATCACCCACTCTATATATATATGTATACCGGTATATATAGTGTAATGTGTGGTATGGCCTTGTGTGCATTAAATGTACGTAAGTCTCAGGCATATCCTGGACTTCTGAGGTACAATACAAAGATGATGCTGTTTGAATATGACTCTTAAAATATACCTCTAGTGCATTATGTGTGTTACTAACTCTAGCGCCACATATATCAGTCACTGAGGGTATATAATAGTTCGTTCTTACTTAATTCATGGCTAGTTTCGCTCCGATACTCTCCATCATAAACCGTGGGAAATTGGATAGAAGTCTTCGGTTGGAAGTTGTTCCTTTACTGAACTGGACTTCAGAAGTTTTCTTAGTAACAAAACAATACTAAAATTTTACAACTGGTCCGTAGGTCATACAAAAAATAACTTGTAATATAAAAGTCATGTTTT
Organism: Bathymodiolus brooksi; assembly: GCA_963680875.1. Lineage (NCBI taxonomy): Eukaryota > Metazoa > Mollusca > Bivalvia > Mytilida > Modiolidae > Bathymodiolus > Bathymodiolus brooksi. The sequence continues at coordinate 69,359,190 of OY804587.1, forward strand.
ACTTCGTTCACTATCCAAATAAGGTTTTAAAGTAGTTTTCTGGTCCAACAGATTATAATAAGTGCAAATAATTCCCTTGACTAAAAAGTGTAGTAGGTAATCAGATTCGAGATCAACACTGATAAAATCGGAGCATTGTATAATACACTGAAACGCTTTTAGACATATCAAACAAGAATAACATGCATAGTGTTGACAAGCTACTATTGCATTTAAACTCTTCGAATGCAGCAGGATCCGATGAACCTCAACCTAGATTACTCAAGGAGCTAAAAACTGGAATTGTCCTAATTTTAACTATTATCTTGTAAAAATCACTAAACGTTCAAGGTATACCCTACAACTGGAAAACAGTACATATTGTGTCAATATATAAAAAAGGCACTAAATACAATTCTGAAAACTACGATTTCTCTGATATGCATTTGCTGCAAACTACTATATTTTGGGATAATTAAATTGTTATTTACTGGTTGAAAATGAACGTTACTGTTTTGTTTTGTTTTATTTTTATTGTTTCGTTTTCTTTTTGACCCATATACCTTTGATAACCATCACAATTGTGTCACAAAATGCGCCATTTAATTGTAGAATACCCTTATGTTCCGTGTCTTAATATTATCCATTTCACAGAATGTTTTTTAAATGTTGACACTGAATTCACATTGTAAGGCAGACTCTGTACAATGACAGATGCTACGTCAGATTTGTTACAAATTACTATTATTATTAACTTAATCTTAATTTCTATTTACGTGTTCTGTCTATTTTACTTTGAGATGTATATTTGTAGTATTAAAAAAAGCTCTACGTTAAATGTGGCACGACATTAGATAAGCTTACTTAAACATTCTCTTGCATCTGAATAGTCAGTAATGTTAACATACCTACCAGTAATGTTACAACACGTAGAACATATATACCTCTAATCTTGTTTACAAGACGTATATTTTCGAGAACAAAACTACCGGAGTAAGATACGTGGACTTTGATATGTTTCTTTGTGCCTTAATAAAGTCGAGGTAAATATTCTTATGATATGATAATTTCATGTCAGCTGTCATAATATCGATGACTTGTTATTTCAATCATGAAAAAGGGGAGTCAAAAGAGCGTTGCCCGTTTTAATATTCTTCACTGAAACACGTACAACATATATATATATATATATTAATTTGCTGTTAGACTGCATTTTGTTGAGAAATAAACTACTGGAGTAAGATACGTTGTAAAGTTTCAATACAATTTATTTACGTTTGGATCGTATATTTCTGTACAGTCTAATATATAGGAGCTAATTGTCCTTATTAAATGGCAATTACATGCCAGCTTTCATAATATCGATAACTTGTATTTTCATTGATAGAAATATCCTCACAGGTGGGATTTAAAATGCAAATTGTAAAACAAATTTGATGCAAAAACAATCTAACACTTATTAGCTCACTTTGCCACAAAGGCCATTAAGGTATTGTCATTACTTGACGCCGTTGTCGTTTGTAAACTTTTGCATTTTTATATTCTTCTCAGAAATTACTCTTCCTATGTGAACTAATTTTTTAGTACGGTTCGTGTTGCTCAATGTTTTATTTTTTCTGTGATAAGTTCATGTCAAGCTGTCATAATATTGATAAGCAGAACAAAAAATGAATAAGACAAAGTGATAAATATGACAATCTTAATAAAGTGTGGCGATAATTTATGGTAGGTAGGCGGTTAATGTGACGAGTTTTCTCCAGCAATAAAGCTTACCTGCACGATATATCTGACATATTGTTGAAAATGGCGTGCAAATCTCATTAACAAGAAACCAACCATCAAATGTATCTAAAACAAGCAACCACTGCCTTAGTGTTATAAACGTAAGAGTGTTAGCTTAGAAATCGAACGATTATTTGTTCCAAGCGCTATCGGAACACACAAAAGATTGTCAAATTGTTATTTGTTTCTTCTCATCTAGACCGTTTTACTCTCAGGATCAAATTCTATAAAACGGAAAAATAATCTTAAAAGATCGCTATAGATTTTAGACATAGCATTTAAACCGACGGGCATAAGCAGCATCCATTCCATAGTACTCCATCCTCCTAAGATTCTCCTCCCTCCTGCTTTCGTGACCTTAGCCAATCTTGGCTATGCTGGTTAAAACGTTTGGCTTTCTTCATCCGAAAGACTTTAAATTAATTGGCTTTCCAATCTTTTCACTTGAACGTGCATGAAGAAGGCATTTAAAATACGCATAGAACGCACTAAATTAGATATCTACGTTGTTATTGAAATGCCTGTACAATAAATAAGGGTAATAACAAAATTGAAATGCCTGTACAAATGAAATAGGTCAGTTGATATTTGTGCTAGGTCGGCGGTTGATGTGACGAGTTTTCTCCACAAATAAAACTTACCTGCACGATATATTAGATATCTACGTTTTTCATTGAAATGCCTGTACAAATGAAATAGGTCAACTGATATTTCGTGATATATATATATGAACGAAGTGTTCATCTATTTACATGGCTTAGAAAAGATAGATGACAAGCTATCGGCATAGACATGATTATGATTGCTAATAATTTAATCCCAACAATTGATCATAGGAGTATTCTGTTGACTTATCGTCTTAATTGGTTAGTTTTTCTTCTATCATGGACCTTCATTGTTCCACCATAATCTTACACTCTTAAAGCGCTCTACTTTGTTATCATGACCAACAATATAATTATTATGAACAACGACAACATTTGATCGCATACTTCTATCAAAGTACATTAATCCATCTGGGAATTCTTTCCGGGGAAGATACTTGTGTCTGATTGCTGATTTCTTAACCAGAGAGTTAAATTTTATTTGATTTATATCTGGAGTTTCTAAAGATGCCTTCCATTTCTGTAACAGATCTTCAGAGAGAGGTGACGGTTTAAACGCCATAAATCCTGTACAATAATACAGAGGTCCATCCGTAGACCCCCACATGTCATAATGGTCATTTAAAAAGGATCTTGGATCTTTGAGCCAAATTGTATCCACATCAGTGTATATCACGTTTAGTCCACGTTTTATAAATGCTAATATATATGTAGGTCTCTTGCTCACCAATGCTTTGTATTGCTTAGTATTATAATCAAATGCCTTCTCACCGTGTGATTGGTTTAGACCATTAATTACAGCGAAGTTTATATTGTTCTTGTATCTAGTGTATGTAGCGTTATCCTCAGCAACAACTATTACATGTAGTGATAATTTTAATAGCGAGAAATAATGTCACCAATTGTCAAACATATCTTGATAGCCGCTCGAAACTGTGACCAGCACAGTCCACTCTCCTGAAGGGGACATAGCTGGTGCCAGTAATGTATTTCTTCTATCACTGGTACGGATGTACATATAATGTATGTAAATAATAATAAGTGTACATATGCAAATAGCATAGAAATATTTGTTGATCGTTTTAAGAAATAACATCCTTGATGCAAGAGAATTCAATCTTGAAACAAATTTCCTGAAATAAACAAAGCAATTATTTTACACTACTATAAAATAATTTGATTTTTGGTTTGCTCATTTGTTTGACTTAAAACTAATATACTCATATAAATAATACAACCATCGTTGGCGTAATGGTTAGCGTGCTCACCTCGAGTGTGGTAGATCGTGGATTCGAAGCCCGGTCGGGTCAGCCCAAAGACTATAACATTGGTATGTGTTGCTTCTCCGCTAAGCACACAGCATGAAGGAGAAATAGCAAAGACTGGTTTGCTCGAAATCAGAATAATGTGTCCGAGTGGAGCGAAATGTCTACCCGCGGACGATTGTTTTAGTCAGCTAGCACTATAAATATCCACCTCAGCGTGTTGGTCAAAAACAAAGCGGACCTCATCATCATCTCATTGAAAAATAGCTTGTTCTCGCCATGATGTAGCTGAAACATTGTGGAATTTACGCTAAGCAACAATTACTCAGTCACTCACTCTAAATATATATATATATACCGGTATATATAGTGTAATGTGTGGTATGGCTTTGTGTGCATTAAATGTACGTAAGTCTCAGGCATATCCTGGACTTCTGAGGTACAATACAAAGATGATGCTGTTTGAATATGACTCTTAAAATATACCTCTAGTGCATTATGTGTGTTACTAACTCTAGCGCCACATATATCAGTCACTGAGGGTATATAATAGTTCGCTCTTACTTAATTCATTGCTATTTTCGCTCCGATACTCTCCATCATAAACCGTGGGAAATTGGATAGAAGTCTTCGGTTGGAAGTTGTTCCTTTACTCAACCGGATTTCAGAAGTTGTCTTAGTAACAAAACAATACTAAAATTTTACAACTGGTCCGTAGGTCATACAAATAATAACTTGTAATATAAAAATCATGTTTTACTTCGTTCACTATCCAAATAAGGTATCAAAGTAGTTTTCTGGTCCAACAGATTATAATAAATGCAAATAATTCCCTTGACTAAAACGTGTAGTAGGTAATCAGATTCGAGATCAACACTGATAAAATCGGAGCATTGTATAATACACTGAAACGCTTTTAGACTTATATCAAACAAGTATAACATGCATAGGTGTTGACAAACTACCATTGCGTTTAAACTCTTCGAATGCAACAGGATCCGATGAACCTCAACCTAGATTACTCAAGGAGCTAAAAACTGGAATTGTCCTAAATTTAACAATAATTTTGCAAAAATCACTAAACATTCAAGGTATACCCTACAACTGGAAAACAGTACATATTGTGTCAATATATAAAAAAGGCACTAAATACAATTCTGAAAACTACGATTTCTCTGATATGCATTTGCTGCAAACTACTATATTTTGGGATAATTAAATTGTTATTTACTGGTTGAAAATGAACGTTACTGTTTTGTTTTGTTTTATTTTTATTGTTTCTTTTTCTTTTTGACCCATATACCTTTGATAACCATCACAATTGTGTCACAAAATGCGCCATTTAATTGTAGAATATCCTTATGTTCCGTGTCTTAATATTATCCATTTCACAGAATGTTTTTTAAATGTTGACACTGAATTTACATTGTAAGGCAGACTCTGTACAATGACAGGTGCCACGTCAGATTTGTTACAAATTACTATTATTATTAACTTAATCTTAATTTCTATTTACGTGTTCTGTCTATTTTACTTTGAGATGTAAATTTGTAGTATTAAAAACAAAAGCTCTACGTTAAATGTGGCACGACATTAGATAAACTTACTTAAACATTCTCTTACATCTGAATAGTCAGTAATGTTAACATACCTACCAGTAATGTTACAACACGTAGAACATATATACCTCTAATCTTGTTTACAAGACGTATATTTTCGAGAACAAAACTACCGGAGTAAGATACGTGGACTTTGATATGTTTCTTTGTGCTTTAATAAAGTCGAGGTAAATATTCTTATTATATGATAATTTCATGTCAGCTGTCATGATATCGATGACTTGTTATTTCAATCATGAAAAATGGAGTCAAAAGAGCGTTGCCCGTTTTAATATTCTTCACTGAAACACGTACAACATATATATATTTTTTAATTTGCTGTTAGACTGCATTTTGTTGAGAAATAAACTACTGGAGTAAGATACGTTGTAAAGTTTCAATACAATTTATTTACGTTTGGATCGTATATTTCTGTACAGTCTAATATATAGGAGCTAATTGTCCTTATTAAATGGGAATTACATGCCAGCTTTCATAATATCGATAACTTGTATTTTCATTGATAGAAATATCCTCACAGGTGGGATTTAAAATGCAAATTGTAAAACAAATTTGATGCAAAAACAATCTAACACTTATTAGCTCACTTTGCCACAAAGGCCATTAAGGTATTGTCATTACTTGACGCCGTTGTCGTCTGTAAACTTTTGCATTTTTATATTCTTCTCTGAAATTACTCTTCCTGTGTGAACTAATTTTTTAATACGGTTCGTGTTGCTCAATGTTTTATTTTTTCTGTGATAAGTTCATGTCAAACTGTCATAATATTGATAAGCAGAACAAAAAATGAATAAGACAAAGTGATAAATATGACAATCTTAATAAAGTGTGGCGATAATTTATGGTAGGTAGGCGGTTAATGTGACGAGTTTTCTCCAGCAATAAAGCTTACCTGCACGATATATCTGACATATTGTTGAAAATGGCGTGCAAATCTCATTAACAAGAAACCAACCATCAAATGTATCTAAAACAAGCAACCACTGCCTTAGTGTTATAAACGTAAGAGTGTTAGCTTAGAAATCGAACGATTATTTGTTCCAAGCGCTATCGGAACACACAAAAGATTGTTAAATTGTTATTTGTTTCTTCTCATCTAGACCGTTTTACTCTCAGGATCAAATTCTAAAAAACGGAAAAATAATCTTAAAAGATCGCTATAGATTTTAGACATAGCATTTAAACCGACGGGCATAAGCAGCATCCATTCCATAGTACTCCATCCTCCTAAGATTCTCCTCCCTCCTGCTTTCGTGACCTTAGCCAATCTTGGCTATGCTGGTTAAAACGTTTGGCTTTCTTCATCCGAAAGACTTTAAATTAATTGGCTTTCCAATCTTTTCACTTGAACGTGCATGAAGAAGGCATTTAAAATACGCATAGAACGCACTAAATTAGATATCTACGTTGTTATTGAAATGCCTGTACAATAAATAAGGGTAATAACAAAATTGAAATGCCTGTACAAATGAAATAGGTCAGTTGATATTTGTGCTAGGTCGGCGGTTGATGTGACGAGTTTTCTCCACAAATAAAACTTACCTGCACGATATATTAGATATCTACGTTTTTCATTGAAATGCCTGTACAAATGAAATAGGTCAACTGATATTTCGTGATATATATATATGAACGAAGTGTTCATCTATTTACATGGCTTAGAAAAGATAGATGACAAGCTATCGGCATAGACATGATTATGATTGCTAATAATTTAATCCCAACAATTGATCATAGGAGTATTCTGTTGACTTATCGTCTTAATTGGTTAGTTTTTCTTCTATCATGGACCTTCATTGTTCCACCATAATCTTACACTCTTAAAGCGCTCTACTTTGTTATCATGACCAACAATATAATTATTATGAACAACGACAACATTTGATCGCATACTTCTATCAAAGTACATTAATCCATCTGGGAATTCTTTCCGGGGAAGATACTTGTGTCTGATTGCTGATTTCTTAACCAGAGAGTTAAATTTTATTTGATTTATATCTGGAGTTTCTAAAGATGCCTTCCATTTCTGTAACAGATCTTCAGAGAGAGGTGACGGTTTAAACGCCATAAATCCTGTACAATAATACAGAGGTCCATCCGTAGACCCCCACATGTCATAATGGTCATTTAAAAAGGATCTTGGATCTTTGAGCCAAATTGTATCCACATCAGTGTATATCACGTTTAGTCCACGTTTTATAAATGCTAATATATATGTAGGTCTCTTGCTCACCAATGCTTTGTATTGCTTAGTATTATAATCAAATGCCTTCTCACCGTGTGATTGGTTTAGACCATTAATTACAGCGAAGTTTATATTGTTCTTGTATCTAGTGTATGTAGCGTTATCCTCAGCAACAACTATTACATGTAGTGATAATTTTAATAGCGAGAAATAATGCCACCAATTGTCAAACATATCTTGATAGCCGCTCGAAACTGTGACCAGCACAGTCCACTCTCCTGAAGGGGACATAGCTGGTGCCAGTAATGTATTTCTTCTATCACTGGTACGGATGTACATATAATGTATGTAAATAATAATAAGTGTACATATGCAAATAGCATAGAAATATTTGTTGATCGTTTTAAGAAATAACATCCTTGATGCAAGAGAATTCAATCTTGAAACAAATTTCCTGAAATAAACAAAGCAATTATTTTACACTACTATAAAATAATTTGATTTTTGGTTTGCTCATTTGTTTGACTTAAAACTAATATACTCATATAAATAATACAACCATCGTTGGCGTAATGGTTAGCGTGCTCACCTCGAGTGTGGTAGATCGTGGATTCGAAGCCCGGTCGGGTCAGCCCAAAGACTATAACATTGGTATGTGTTGCTTCTCCGCTAAGCACACAGCATGAAGGAGAAATAGCAAAGACTGGTTTGCTCGAAATCAGAATAATGTGTCCGAGTGGAGCGAAATGTCTACCCGCGGACGATTGTTTTAGTCAGCTAGCACTATAAATATCCACCTCAGCGTGTTGGTCAAAAACAAAGCGGACCTCATCATCATCTCATTGAAAAATAGCTTGTTCTCGCCATGATGTAGCTGAAACATTGTGGAATTTACGCTAAGCAACAATTACTCAGTCACTCACTCTAAATATATATATATATACCGGTATATATAGTGTAATGTGTGGTATGGCTTTGTGTGCATTAAATGTACGTAAGTCTCAGGCATATCCTGGACTTCTGAGGTACAATACAAAGATGATGCTGTTTGAATATGACTCTTAAAATATACCTCTAGTGCATTATGTGTGTTACTAACTCTAGCGCCACATATATCAGTCAATGAGGGTATATAATAGTTCGCTCTTACTTAATTCATTGCTATTTTCGCTCCGATACTCTCCATCATAAACCGTGGGAAATTGGATAGAAGTCTTCGGTTGGAAGTTGTTCCTTTACTCAACCGGATTTCAGAAGTTGTCTTAGTAACAAAACAATACTAAAATTTTACAACTGGTCCGTAGGTCATACAAATAATAACTTGTAATATAAAAATCATGTTTTACTTCGTTCACTATCCAAATAAGGTATCAAAGTAGTTTTCTGGTCCAACAGATTATAATAAATGCAAATAATTCCCTTGACTAAAACGTGTAGTAGGTAATCAGATTCGAGATCAACACTGATAAAATCGGAGCATTGTATAATACACTGAAACGCTTTTAGACTTATATCAAACAAGTATAACATGCATAGGTGTTGACAAACTACCATTGCATTTAAACTCTTCGAATGCAACAGGATCCGATGAACCTCAACCTAGATTACTCAAGGAGCTAAAAACTGGAATTGTCCTAAATTTAACAATAATTTTGCAAAAATCACTAAACATTCAAGGTATACCCTACAACTGGAAAACAGTACATATTGTGTCAATATATAAAAAAGGCACTAAATACAATTCTGAAAACTACGATTTCTCTGATATGCATTTGCTGCAAACTACTATATTTTGGGATAATTAAATTGTTATTTACTGGTTGAAAATGAACGTTACTGTTTTGTTTTGTTTTATTTTTATTGTTTCTTTTTCTTTTTGACCCATATACCTTTGATAACCATCACAATTGTGTCACAAAATGCGCCATTTAATTGTAGAATATCCTTATGTTCCGTGTCTTAATATTATCCATTTCACAGAATGTTTTTTAAATGTTGACACTGAATTTACATTGTAAGGCAGACTCTGTACAATGACAGGTGCCACGTCAGATTTGTTACAAATTACTATTATTATTAACTTAATCTTAATTTCTATTTACGTGTTCTGTCTATTTTACTTTGAGATGTAAATTTGTAGTATTAAAAACAAAAGCTCTACGTTAAATGTGGCACGACATTAGATAAACTTACTTAAACATTCTCTTACATCTGAATAGTCAGTAATGTTAACATACCTACCAGTAATGTTACAACACGTAGAACATATATACCTCTAATCTTGTTTACAAGACGTATATTTTCGAGAACAAAACTACCGGAGTAAGATACGTGGACTTTGATATGTTTCTTTGTGCTTTAATAAAGTCGAGGTAAATATTCTTATTATATGATAATTTCATGTCAGCTGTCATGATATCGATGACTTGTTATTTCAATCATGAAAAATGGAGTCAAAAGAGCGTTGCCCGTTTTAATATTCTTCACTGAAACACGTACAACATATATATATTTTTTAATTTGCTGTTAGACTGCATTTTGTTGAGAAATAAACTACTGGAGTAAGATACGTTGTAAAGTTTCAATACAATTTATTTACGTTTGGATCGTATATTTCTGTACAGTCTAATATATAGGAGCTAATTGTCCTTATTAAATGGGAATTACATGCCAGCTTTCATAATATCGATAACTTGTATTTTCATTGATAGAAATATCCTCACAGGTGGGATTTAAAATGCAAATTGTAAAACAAATTTGATGCAAAAACAATCTAACACTTATTAGCTCACTTTGCCACAAAGGCCATTAAGGTATTGTCATTACTTGACGCCGTTGTCGTCTGTAAACTTTTGCATTTTTATATTCTTCTCTGAAATTACTCTTCCTGTGTGAACTAATTTTTTAATACGGTTCGTGTTGCTCAATGTTTTATTTTTTCTGTGATAAGTTCATGTCAAACTGTCATAATATTGATAAGCAGAAAAAAAAATGAATAAGACAAAGTGATAAATATGACAATCTTAATAAAGTGTGGCGATAATTTATGGTAGGTAGGCGGTTAATGTGACGAGTTTTCTCCAGCAATAAAGCTTACCTGCACGATATATCTGACATATTGTTGAAAATGGCGTGCAAATCTCATTAACAAGAAACCAACCATCAAATGTATCTAAAACAAGCAACCACTGCCTTAGTGTTATAAACGTAAGAGTGTTAGCTTAGAAATCGAACGATTATTTGTTCCAAGCGCTATCGGAACACACAAAAGATTGTTAAATTGTTATTTGTTTCTTCTCATCTAGACCGTTTTACTCTCAGGATCAAATTCTAAAAAACGGAAAAATAATCTTAAAAGATCGCTATAGATTTTAGACATAGCATTTAAACCGACGGGCATAAGCAGCATCCATTCCATAGTACTCCATCCTCCTAAGATTCTCCTCCCTCCTGCTTTCGTGACCTTAGCCAATCTTGGCTATGCTGGTTAAAACGTTTGGCTTTCTTCATCCGAAAGACTTTAAATTAATTGGCTTTCCAATCTTTTCACTTGAACGTGCATGAAGAAGGCATTTAAAATACGCATAGAACGCACTAAATTAGATATCTACGTTGTTATTGAAATGCCTGTACAATAAATAAGGGTAAAAACAAAATTGAAATGCCTGTACAAATGAAATAGGTCAGTTGATATTTGTGCTACGTCGGCGGTTGATGTGACGAGTTTTCTCCACAAATAAAACTTACCTGCACGATATATTAGATATCTACGTTTTTCATTGAAATGCCTGTACAAATGAAATAGGTCAACTGATATTTCGTGATATATATATATAAACGAAGTGTTCATCTATTTACATGGCTTAGAAAAGATGATGACAAGCTATCGGCATAGACATGATTATGATTGCTAATAATTTAATCCCAACAATTGATCATAGGAGTATTCTGTTGACTTATCGTCTTAATTGGTTAGTTTTTCTTCTATCATGGACCTTCATTGTTCCACCATAATCCTACACTCTTAAAGCGCTCTACTTTGTTATCATGACCAACAACATAATTATTATGAACAACGACAACATTTGATCGCATACTTCTATTAAAGTACATTAATCCATCTGGGAATTCTTTCCGGGGAAGATACTTGTGTCTGATTGCTGATTTCTTAACCAGAGAGTTAAATTTTACTTGATTTATATCTGGAGTTTCTAAAGATGCCTTCCATTTCTGTAGCAGATCTTCAGAGAGAGGTGACGGTTTAAACGCCATAAATCCTGTACAATAATACAGAGGTCCATCCGTAGACCCCCACATGTCATAATGGTCATATAAAAAGGATCTTGGATCTTTGAGCCAAATTGTATCCACATCAGTGTATATCACGTTTAGTCCACGTTTTATAAATGCTAATATATATGTAGGTCGGTTACTCACCAACGCCTTGAATTGCTTAGTATTATAATCAAATGCCTTCTCACCGTGTGATTGGTTTAGACCATTAATTACAGCGAAGTTTATATTGTTCTTGTATCTAGTGTATGTAGCGTTATCTTCAGCAACAACTATTACATGTAATGATAATTTTAATAGCGAGAAATAATGCCACCAATTGTCAAACATATCTTGATAGCCGCTCGAAACTGTGACCAGCACAGTCCACTCTCCTGAAGGGGACATAGCTGGTGCTAGTAATGTATTTCTTCTATCACTGGTACGGATGTACATATAATGTATGTAAATAATAATAAGTGTACATATGTAAATAGCATAGACATATTTGATGATCGTTTTAAGAAATAACATCCTTGATGCAAGAGAATTCAATCTTGAAACAAATTTCCTGAAATAAACAAAGCAATTATTTTACACTACTATAAAATAATTTGATTTTTGGTTTGCTCATTTGTTTGACTTAAAACTAATATACTCATATATATAATACAACCATCGTTGGCGTAATGGTTAGCGTGCTCACCTCGAGTGTGGTAGATCGTGGATTCGAAGCCCGGTCGGGTCAGCCCAAAGACTATAACATTGGTATGTGTTGCTTATCCGCTAAGCACACAGCATGAAGGAGAAATAGCAAAGACTAGTTTGCTCGAAATCAGAATAATGTGTCCGAGTGGAGCGAAATGTCTACCCGCGGACGATTGTTTTAGTCAGCTAGCACTATAAATATCCACCTCAGCGTGTTGGTCAAAAACAAAGCGGACCTCATCATCATCTCATTGAAAAATAGCTTGTTCTCGCCATGATATAGCTGAAAAATTGTGGAATTTACGCTAAGCAACAATTACTCAGTCACTCACTCTAAATATATATACATACCGGTATATATAGTGTAATGTGTGGTATGGCTTTGTGTGCATTAAATGTACGTAAGTCTCAGGCATATCCTGGACTTCTGAGGTACAATACAAGGATGATGCTGTTTGAATATGACTCTTAAAATATACCTCTAGTGCATTATGTGTGTTACTAACTCTAGCGCCACATATATCAGTCACTGAGGGTATATCATAGTTCGCTCTTACTTAATTCATTGCTAGTTTCGCTCCGATACTCTCCATCCATAATCCGTGGGGAATTGGATAGAAGTCTTCGATTGGAAGTTGTTCGTTCACTGAACCGGACATTAGAAGTTGCCATAGAAACAAAACAATACTGACATTTTACAACTGGTCCGTAGATCATACACATAATATCTTGTAATGTAAAAATCATGTTTTACTTCGTTCACTATCCAAATAAGGTATTAAAATAGTTTTCTGCTCCAACAGATTGCAATAAGTGCAAATAATTCCCTTGGCTAAAACGTGTAGAAGGCAATCAGATTCGAGATTAACACTGATAAAACCAGAACATTGTATAATAAAATGAAGCGCTATTAGACCTATATCAAACAAGTAGGGGCCCGGATGGCTCAATGAGTTACGTCGTTGGATCTAACAGCTCATACAAGCCTGTCTCCAATATGGCGTGGGTTCGCACCCAGCTTTATAAATTACAAAAATGGTGCACTCGACTCGCAGCTACAAGTGATAAAGATTACCAGTTGCTTGCCCAGGGTCGGTGGTTCTCTCCGGGTACTACGGCTTCCTCCACCACTAAAAATGGTCACCATGATATAGCTGAAATATTGCTGAAAGTGGCGTTAAACACCAAATATTCAAATTCAAATTCAAACAAGTATAACATGCATAGGTGTTGACAAGCTAATAATGCATTTAAACTCTTCGAATGCAGCAGGACCCGATGAACGTCAACATAGATTAATTAGAGCTTCAAATGGAATTATCCCAATTTTAACTACAATTTTACAAAATTCATTAAACATTCAAGGTATACACTACAACTGGAAAACATCACATGTTGTGTCAATATATATATAAAGGGCACTAAATACAATTCTGAAGATTACAAGCCGATTTATCTGACATGCATTTACTGCAAACTACTAGAGCACATTGTTGTCAGTAGTATTATGACACATGCGAATGCATATAACATCCTTTTACCCTCTTCAATGATGGGCTTCGAAAATAAAGATCACGTGAAACCCAATTGATAGAATTTATCAATGATGTCTCTATAAAGCTAGAATACGGTAAATAGACAGCCATTTTAATAATGAACTTTTCTATGGCATTTGATAAGGTTAGCCACTTTCTACTTCTACATAGATTACAACTACAGGATTGAGCATAACGTGAAAACAGTACACAACCTGTGATAAATGAAGGTGAAAAAATGTTCCCGTTGAATCTGGAGTGCCCAATGGGCCAGTCTTGGATCCAAGTCCATTTCTGTATTAGATAAACGATATTCCAGTCAATCTCATCTACACCATACAACTATATGCAAACGACACTATGTCATACATGGCTATAAAATCCACTATCGATCTCGACAAACTTGCAAAATGGGACGAAAACGGAAAATGGCTTTTCGTCCACACAAATATAACGTCCTGTCTGCCACTCGAAAGAAATATCCCATAAAATTTAACAACACCCTACATGGTCATCCACTCGGCTCAATGGAACATGCCATATATCTTGGTCTAACCATCGAACAAGACATAAAATAGAAAACCATGTAAATAGCGTCTACACGAAAGCTAATAAAACGCTTGGCTTTCTCCGTCGGCACCTTAACATCTGTTCAACCTCCATAAATAACAAGTCTAAATATATCTAGTTATACCATTCGTTTGATATGTTTAGGACACATAGAATAAAGTCGAAATCTACCAACTTACAATGGTTCAAGGCATGGCTGCAAAGTTAGTCGCCAATAAACAGCGAAACGAATCTAAATAGTCAGTATGTTAACTTGCTTACCTGCAATAGTATACAACATATATATTCTTAAACTTGCTTTGATGGTGTATTTTTCTAGAACAAAACTACCGGACCGAGATAGGCTGTAAAGTTTCCAAAATTAGCTTTTAAACGTATATTCATTTGTGTTCTAATATGTCAACTCTCATAAATTCGATAACTTATTATATCAATTCTTTTAAAATATGATCACAGCTGGGATTTAAAGTGAAAACAAAAAAGTTGATGCACAATTAATATTACACTTTTTTGTCAAAAGTATTGGTGTTGATATTGTTGAAAGGAAAGTACATGTAATGTAAAATCAATCTTGTTTATGCACGGCATACGATAGTATGGGTACATATATGTCGGTTTGTCCGTTCGTTCGTCTGTTAGTCCATACCGCTTGACCTTGTTTAAGTAAAACTTTGGTATTAAAAATGTGTTTGTTTAATTTGTACAATCCAAAAATGAAAAAGAGGCTGAATTTTTGAAAGATTTAAATTGCAAAATGTTTCCTAGTATTTTAGATGATCAAATTAAAAACCACATTATAGACGAAACATGTTACTATGTCTAAGTGTAGACATGGTGAATATGTAACTAGTAGGGTTCCAATATTTATACGTTAGATATTGTTGATAAATTTATAAAGACCATCACTGTTTTTCGACGCGCTCAGCATTTTTATTGTGATTATCAGGGTTAATCGGTGATAAAACCTCGGATTAACGAGTGAATTCCTCGACTGTGGCTAGATATTTTGACACATTGACATTGTGTATCGGGTGCGCGAAACCACGTCGGTGATGGTCACAGGGGCTTGAATCGCTTTCATAGAGGTCACGCGGCCTATATACTCCTAGCTCACAGCTGGGATTTAAAGTGAAAACAAAAAGGTTGATGCAAAATTAATATTACAGTTTTTTCTCAAAAGTATTGGTGTTGATATTTTCAGTTTTAGCGGACAGATAAGAATAAGCAAAATGTTCTGTATTATTTTACAGGAAACTCACTTAGATTATCAAGTAAATTACTAAATCATCAATGTAATATGTTATAAGTAGAATTTTTACTTGTCGGATAACAATATTTATATACAGATCACATAAGTACAATTTTATTGATGAAATCAAATATGATGTGTTGTGTTACAAGTAAGATCACATAAGTACAATTTTATTGCTAAAATCAAATATGATGTGCATCTGAGTTCATTCCTAGTTATTAGTGAGGTTCGTGTTATTCGGTCCTTAGTTTTATGTGTATGTTTTGTAGATCGTTATTTTGGCCATTGTGTTGTTTGTTCTTCCTTGCTATTCAAATTCTCATTACCCCTTTGATATCTTCAAACTCTTCGTACAGGTAATTAAGGACCAGCGGCAATGGGAAATGAAAACCCGCGTAGTATTAACGACGTATTCATGAAATTTCTGACATGGTAATAGATATTCTGAAACCTTACATTTGAGTTGGGAATGGGGGAGTGAATACAAGTCTATGGTGCAAGGCTTTTATCTTAGATGTCGATAATCTTAATCACGTAGCCCCTATCTCCCCTCATATATAATGTAATAAATATTCAAAAAGAGGATCGAATATTTATATTGGTTTATATATACTCACGAATTTTGCGACTCAAAGGATCAATTTTAAAAACACGATGGAGGTATAATCGTAAAAGATGGTGATTGTAAATAGCCTACCCTTCCGGAGCACCTGAGTTCAACCCCGGGTTTAACTGGAGTTCGTGTTACGCAATCTTTAGTTTTATGTGTATGCTCTGTAGATCAATGTTTCTCCTTTTTCGTTCGTCCATTGTTTTTTCTGTCCTTCTTCGATTTACGGATTCTGATTACCCCTTTGGTATCTTCAAACTCTTCTAAAGATAGAATTATGTTGAAAGCGATGGACATAAGTAGTCTTCATTCTATAGTGCTACATCTTCATCCCGAGCATAATTGTACTAAAGGTTCTCCACCCTCAGGATTTGGTGACCTTAGTCGATGTTGGCTATTCTGTTGGCTGCACTCTTGGTTTCTTGCACACAAAGATTTTGAAATTATTTGGCTTTGAGTGTGAGTTATTTTATTCACTTTTCGTTATAATTTTCAAGTTTTTCTTCTGACTGTATACCTATCACGGACCTTCATTGTTCCACCATAATCCCACACTCTTAAATCACTGTACTTTGTGATCATGACCAATAATATAATTGTTATGAACAATGACAACATTTCTTCGGATACCTCTTGCAAAATACGATCTTCCGTCAGGAAATACACTCCGGGGAAGAGGTTTGTGTTTGATTTCTGATTTCTTTACGAGAGAATTAAATTTTATTTGATTTATATCTGGAGTTACTAGAGATGCTTTTCAGTTCTTCAGCAGATCTACAGAGAAATGTGACGGTTTAAACGCCATAAATCCTCTACAATGATAACCGGGCCCGTCCATAGATGCCCACATGTCATAACCACCATTTAAAAAGAGTCGTGGATCTTTGAGCCAAATTGTATCTACATCAGAATATATCACGTTTAGTCCACGTTTTATAAATGCTAATATATATGTAGGTCTCTTGCTCACCAATGCTTTGTATTGCTTAGTATTATAATCAAATGCCTTCTCACCGTTTGATTGGTTTAGACCATTAACAACAGTGAAGTTTATATTGTTCTTGTATCTAGTGTATGTAGCGTTATTCTCAGCAACAACTATTACATGTAATGATAATTTTAATTGCGAGAAATAATGCCACCAATTGTCAAACATATCTTGAAATCCGCTTGAAACTGTGACCAACACAGTCCACTCTCCTGAAGGGGACATAACTGGTGCTAGTAATAATTTCATTGTATTGATACTGTATTTATAGTGTATTATACAGATAGTAATAAGTATACAGAGGCACACACTATAAGAATCACAAATGACGTTCTTCGATGCAAAAAATGGCAATCTTAATCATAATTACCTACAATAACAACACAATTATCATAAAAGATATAATACATACTGGTGTTATTTGGTCCCATAAAACTAGTTTAAACTCGTAGTTATTTGTTGAAGTACCTATTCCAGGTCTGGTAAGACTCAGCATAGAGAATAGTTGTTTTTTCCTTCTCAAGAAAACGAAAAGCAGCTAGCCCGATCCTTTAATGTCACTTTCCGCTAAATAGATGATGTCCTTTCACTAAATAATTCTACGCTTGGTGATTTTGTTGATCGCATCTATCCCATTAAGATTGAAATAAATACCAGAGATACAGCTAGATATGCTTTATTACTTGACGTACACCTCGAAATAGACAGTGAGGGCCGCTTAAGAACGAAACTTTACGGCAAAATAGATGATTTCAATTTTTCCCATTCATATGTAATAACAGCTCAGCAGCACCTGCATATGGAGCATATATCTCTCATTTGGTCATATATTCCAGAGCTTGTAGTTCCTATCAGGATTTCTTTGATAGAGTGTTGCTGTTGATAAGGAAGCTACTGAACTGTACCATTTCACTAAGTGGGGTGTTTGGGCCAATAAGACTAGTTAAACCGCCACTTTTTATTAAAGTGATGGTTAAGGTAATCGGCTCTTTATTCATAGAATTAGTATCAAACATCCGACAACGGCTGCGCTATGATAAACAAATGCAATATGCCTAACGTTAGATTATGACTCAGTGTTCCTTACAACAACGCTGCACATACAGTTATATGTGAGGGTCTGTATTTTCCTCACATGTGTTTATTGTTCTATGACTGCATGATTTCATTGTGTCAATAAGAGTAATTAAACCGCCACTTTTTATAGAAGTGCCTGTACCAGCAATGAAAATGAGCGGTCATGTATATGTGTTTTAAGGGTAACAATTTTTAGCCTATATTTCTAGTATATTCCGATTAGAATTTTAGAACTGTTCTAGCGTCATGGTATTATTTTTTTCATCTATTATTATATGGTAAACTCTCTACAACGACAGGGTGGCTCAATGAGTTAGGTAGTTGGATTACCTAGCAACTCATACAAGCCTATCACCAATACGGCGTGGGTTCGAGCCCGGCTTTGTACATTACAAAAAAGGGTGCACTCGTCTCGCAAGTGATAAAGTTTACCAGTTGCTTGTCCATGGTCATTGGTTCTCTCCGGCTTCTTCCACCACTAAAACTGGTCGCCATGATATAGCTGAAATAGTGCTGAAAGCGACGTTAAAGCACAAAATAATCAACAACAAAAATCAAATCTACAACGACAAATGTTATTTACATTTTTATCTATTACATGGATATTAACAACCTACATTTTCTCAGATTGTATTGCATTTGTTTTCCCTCTCACGTTGGTTTTTTTTCCTGTATCACGGACAAGAATTTTACCGAACTTGACTAAATGAAAAACACAGCGGATGTATTATAAGGAAAACATAGGTTAACGTCCAGTTTCGTTTTGGTTGTGGACCGTGTATCTCTGGATAGTTCATTCCTGATTTCCCCTACGGTTTTCTCTAAGTTTCGTTTACTCAATAGAGTTAGGGTTATGGTGTTTAATGTCACATTCAACAATATTTCAGTTATATCGTGGCGATCAGATGTATTGGTGGAGGAAACCAGAGTACAAAGAAAAAAAACACACAGATCTGCTCTACGTTAAGTGTAAAAGAAGTACCAAGTACTTCATTCTACAACACAACAATTCGCTAACAGTTAAATATAGTCAGTATGTTACCTTACCTACCTGTAATACTATACAACACATAGTTAAATATAGTCAGTATGTTACCTTACCTACCTGTAATACTATACAACACACAGTTAAATATAGTCAGTATGTTACCTTACCTACCTGTAATACTATACAACACATAGTTAAATATAGTCAGTATGTTACCTTACCTACCTGTAATACAATACAACACATAGTTAAATATAGTCAGTATGTTACCTTACCTACCTGTAATACTATACAACACATAGTTAAATATAGTCAGTATGTTACCTTACCTACCTGTAATACTATACAACACATAGTTAAATATAGTCAGTATGTTACCTTACCTACCTGTAATACTATACAACACATAGTTAAATATAGTCAGTATGTTACCTTACCTACCTGTAATACTATACAACACATAGTTAAATATAGTCAGTATGTTACCTTACCTACCTGTAATACTATACAACACATAGTTAAATATAGTCAGTATGTTACCTTACCTACCTGTAATACTATACAACACATAGTTAAATATAGTCAGTATGTTACCTTACCTACCTGTAATACTATACAACACATAGTTAAATATAGTCAGTATGTTACCTTACCTACCTGTAATACTATACAACACATAGTTAAATATAGTCAGTATGTTACCTTACCTACCTGTAATACTATACAACACATAGTTAAACATAGTCAGTATGCTACCTTACCTACCTGTAATACTATACAACACATAGTTAAATATAGTCAGTATGTTACCTTATCTACCTGTAATACTATACACTACCAGTTCTGTTTCAGACTTGAAAAAAATATTAAAAAATCACACATTCAAACAATCTTTGTCATTCGCTAGCATATTGATTTATCTTTCCGACGAGACATAATTTTTCACAACTGCTTCACTCTAGAAGTCAGAGCACCCCTGATTGGTTAATTTCAAGCGTTATCAGAATGTGGGCGTGTCGTGAGAAATATTACCCAACCAGATGACAGATTTCATTTGCTGCTGTGAACTCCTAAACAATGGCATCCACGATTTGAAAGGGTTTGCACCGGACTGAAAAACGTGAGTTATCGCTGTTCGTCTGCACTATGTGAACTGTTCTGATGATAGTTGAGTCGAAGGCGTTCATAGGTATTTACGACAGTCAGGATTTATGCGGATATTGTCCGCAATTGTGCTCTATACTCTTGGAGTTTTACCGTTGACCGTCCATAGCAAAACGTTGCAGTCGGAAAGCAAACCCATGATTTGACCGTTATAGCTAGTGATTCTAAAACCACGCAGTCAGGGGGCGATAACCGTAAAAAATTCCCGCTAGGTGCCGCTTTAGAAGTCCCGCAAAATTTTTCTTTCGCGCCGTTGTAGGATAAACGTGAAATAAAGTATTAAATAGACAAAATTATGATAGAAACGTGATTTCTATAAAATACATATATATTTTTTGCAATGACTGGCTATATCAGACAAGCGACCGAGGTTTATATTAGTCAAAAACGTGTTTCGAATCGTGCATTCTAAAATGTGTAAAAACACAAGGTTCGGTTTGTTTACATTTTGCGGCCAATGAAAAAGCTGACACAATTCTATATTAGGACATGAAATTGATGATACAGGCGTGATATAGCATCATCAACCAATAAAAAATGCTCTCTCAACTGGAAATCCCGTCACCCTGAACGGAAATCATTCCAGAAAGAAGATTCGACGAGGCATGTTTTTTTTTAAATATTCGCCTTGTTTTCCTGTAAAATTTGCGCATTTTGGTTAACATTTCTCCCTTAAAACACCCATAGAGTGTGTACATGTCTGAATTTTATTAGATTTATTAATATCTACATTTTAACCGAAAGTTTACAGTATAAATTACACAAAAACTGCATTGTTTACTTCAGTTAACGACCCCCACTTTTTCCCCCGTCTCATCAATACACTAAGTTTTCTGTCAGGTACTCTTGTAAATATCTAATGTGGCGAATATTTCAGAGGTAATTAGTTTATAAAATATATTTAGGAATGCTGATTTTCTTCTGCAAATGAATTATGAATAGAATAGAATAACATATATGTTATTGCCTAATCATAGGGCTCACATGAGGCATCATTAACAATATGAACATTCATGATTGATAAATGAGACATAGTTCAGGGTTTTTATATTTCTAAAAATATAAATATAATTATTATTATTTAGTGGATCATGTTCTGGTTTGTCCCCTAGGCCTATATCTTGCATCCAGTGTGAAACTGTACATATGTTGCATATTCCTTAAAAAACAGTAAACCTGCTAAAAACACCAAGGGACGGTGCTTCTGACACACCCCGTCTATTAATTGCATTTTCTCACAATTATATAGTAAATTATATAGGTAATTACACAATGACTGACAAACAAAAACCAGCCAGTGTGTGTTATAAATAGAAAGTAGGCAAAATTTGGTAACTGTATATAATATTTAATTGATTGAACAACTGTGTATTTTGCAAGACTGTCATTTTACCATAGTTGAGTAATGCCCCAAAAAACAAACTGTTCTGGGGCCCACAGTGGCAGGGATCCTGGGCCCTGTGTTCATTGTAAGGAACCTTATTCAAAGTCATCTCGTTATGTTCATTTAGTTCAAAACAAGAATGATCCAAAACACACAGTTTTCTATGAATATGTGAAAAATAAATATAGTTATGCAGATGATGACTGCATTTGTCGCAGATGCGACAAGAGACTTCATAATTTAATGAAGGAGGATGCAATAGGGCCAGCCAAAAAAATCAAAGTTGAAAGTGTACTATATGGGGCATCATGTAGTACTACTGACACTAGAACAGAGTTTGATGTTTCATTTGAAATTGACCAACCTGAGTTAGAACAGGTCTCTGTAAGTCAGTATGAAACACATACTTCAGATCAAAATACATGTTATTTACAAGGAAAACAAATGTGTGAAAAATTGACAGACCATAAGACTACTGTTGATGTAGGCATGTTTAACTCTTGCTTTCATTTAGAACCTGCGAGTCAAGACGGAGACATTTTAGAAGTAAATTTGTGTAGACCACATTATCTGAAGTATACAAATTATGAAACTTTGCAGTCGTGCTA
The DNA here is from genome assembly GCA_963680875.1 of Bathymodiolus brooksi. Classification (NCBI taxonomy): domain Eukaryota; kingdom Metazoa; phylum Mollusca; class Bivalvia; order Mytilida; family Modiolidae; genus Bathymodiolus; species Bathymodiolus brooksi. The sequence goes on from OY804587.1 coordinate 69,381,781, forward strand.
TATATGTGATAAGGGAACAACATCAAATAAAAGATTAGTCATTATACCTATGTCAAAAATTTATCTGTTCAGTGTGTATTTGAATCAGGAACTGAAGGTGGAAAAAGATGTGTCTGCAGGCAAAGCCATTTTATGCCTTGCATGTTATAAACATTTTAACAAATTTGTGAGGTCTGATGATTCTCTAAATGAACTTTCAAAAACTGACGGCTACTTAACTAAATGTTTGTCACAGTTTGATCAGGTGGAATATTGCAATGTAGACTCTGACAATCTTGACCGTTACTGTTTTTATCCTGTTTTAGAATTTGTAGTCAGTGAGTTTTTATCCAACAAAGCTTTATTGTTGCCAGATTTGTACAAAAAATTTGAAGATTTAGTTGACACAACAGCAAGTCAGTCTGTGTTTTTCCCTATATTTGCTCATGTCGATATGAAGACTATCAAACATGATTCAAATTGGCTGTTTAGGATGTTAAAATGTAGTTTAGGGCCTTTACTTTTACACTTCATACCACGTCAAAAGAAAATGGGTAGAATGGTGTATAGAAATGGTACAAACTTGCTTGAGTGTTTGCATTTGGCACTTGTAGAGCAACAAAAGGTAACATCAGAACTGAAAGCAAACAATGATGCTCTAGCTAGAAAAATTGGTTCAGTTATAGAGGAGTCGTCAGTTGACAGAATTAATTATCTTGATAACTCTTTGAAAACAACACGTCAGTGTGTAAAATCTTACATTTCCTCGAGAGTGAAAACAAGTGCTATCCCTAATATCCATTCATTCAATTTGATTGATGAAATTCAGAAAATAGATCCAGTTTTGTGGAATTTTATTTACAGACTTACAGCAAATGAACAGGAAGAAAAAATGCTTAGACAAAGTTGGTTCAAATGGGACACACTGTACATTGGTACTGACGATTCCAATATAAGGCTCTTCCCTCGACTGTTCATAGCCAGTTGCATTTTTAATGCTCAGAACTCGCATTGTGTTGAACCTCTCCACTTACTTCTGACTGACATTGCGGACAAATATAGTGGGTCTTCAACAGATTTGATATCTATAATTGCTAGAATTGGTGCTGGTATTTCAAAGGACTCCTTGAGTAGATTTATTTCCAGTAAATGTAGTGACATATCAGAGCAAAATGAAGTTATCAATTCTAGCAGCTTTGCTGTTGCTTCATTTGACAACCTTGATAAAAATCAAAGTTATGCTAAAGTAGTGCATGGAAAAGATAGATCTGGTTTCCATGGAACTACAATACAGGCAGCTTTCCCAAAACCCAGTGAAAAAAATGAACCTTCAGAATTAATTGGAGATGAAAAATCTTTGCCTCCTACCAAGGTTGGTTCAATGTTGGTGAAAAAATCGAATACACGATCGGTGTCACCAACCTTAATTAAATCACTAAAAGAACCAGAAGACAAAATTGGTGAACCCTCTCCCATTAGAGGCAATAAATTCTCCCATTTAAGTTTGGAAGATTTCAAGGAAACAGGTGATGAATCCTTGGCATGGGAAAGTTTTGAGAAGAAATTGTCAGCATACAGTTTTCTGAAATATTTGGTACAGGAAAATGATATAAATGTAGATCTCCCAGGTCTTAAGACTTTTCTTTCATATTCTGAAACTGACACTGAAAAATCAGAGTTTTGTTCAATTGCAGTTTTAGATGAGACGGCAGATTCAAAAGCCACAGTTTTGAAAACTTTGAATATTCTTCACAAAAAGTTTCAGATTGGGATAAAGCTTCAGTATCTAGTTGTTGTTGGGGACGGGAAATCTTATGACCATTTAATAAAATTAAAATCAGAATACGGAGGTTCATTAAGCTGGGTTTTGCCATATCCTGGAGACTGGCACATACTGAAAAACGTATCGCCCATTTTCATGAAAATTTACTATGATGCTGGTTTGAAAGAACTTGCCCTTAAATACCATAAAGGGGCAACTCTGAAATCTTTGATTGAGTGCTCTAAATTTTCCATGTCGCACAGATTTCTTCTTCACATGTGGGAGGCAATGTTCAGATTGCAGATTGAATTATTTTTCAAATCACGAAGTTCAGACAAAATCCTAGATTTTCAAAAGGAACTTGAAGAAGTGATCAATATTGTTTTGAGGAATACTGAACAAGCTGAAGCTCCTAATACATGTACATGGGAAAACATTTTAGACCTGAAGACCCAGTTTGAAGGTACTGTTCAAAATTTCAAAGACGATTTTCTAGCCTGGCGAGAACACTCTTTTAATGTCAGTGACACATTCAAATTTTGGGACACATTTATTCATGTAGATTTTATGTCCTACCTTGGTTTATATTTGGCTATTAGAAGTAGGGACTGGGATCTGCGAAATGCATCTTTGAAAAAACTGTGCTGCTTATTTTATGCATTTGACAGACATAACTATATGCGTATGATACCCTATCACCTAGCAGATTTGTCAACTTTCCCAAAAGCGGTATTAGAACATTTCAGAACTGGATGTTTTTCAGTCTCTTTGTCAGGAGCTTCATTCTATTCTGTAGCACTAGACGAGGCTCATGAGATGGAGATAAATCTGAAAACCAAAAAAGCAATCAATACATACAGTCAGACTTCTTTGGCAGCATTTACAGCCTATCTCCCTTACAGAGCTGAAACTATGCACAACTTGAAATCTCAGTTAGAGCTTGAAAAGGGAGATAATCACAAACGGAAAGACACTGCTGTAGGTTTTATTAAAGAAGAAGAAAAAACAATAAGAATGTATATAGATAAGCTAAGAGTTTCATCACTGTTCGTAACAAACATTGGCAAAACTCTTTGTCATCTATTTACACAGAGTGAAGCTTCTCCACCCCAAGCAGAGAGTTTATTGAGTTACAGAGAGCTTGGAACGGAGGATATGAAAAATTACATAGAGTGTTTTTGTTGCGTGTCACAGACTTGGCTTTAAAACCCCCACCTAGGCGACGCCGCAATTTAAAAACTTTTGCACTCCCCAAAGTTTCAGTGCACAAGCAGAAAAAGGAAATTAAGGACAACAAGACTGTAATAGAATGTTTACGGAAGCAAATTGCATTTTCAAAATTAACAGGAAAAGCTGTAGTTCATTTAGATCAGTTTGTCACCCTTCCCAGAGCAATTTGTGACACTTCTGGTATACCAGAAATAGGTAAAAAATCCAATGCTACCAAAATTTTGAAATCTTGGTATGGAGAAGCTTTTATCTCAAATTTACCACATGTCCCCACAGAATTTACAGCCACCATACTTGAGGGAATGTTCATGATAAATACAAGCCCACTCCAACAGCTACATAAAACTTTTGCTGACTATGCAGAATTCCTTTTTTCAAGATGGGTAGTAAAGTCACATAAAACATACAATGCCACACAAGTGCATGTGATTTTTGATCACCCTAACAGACATGGTATAAGTGCAAAAGACATAGAAAGAGCTAGAAGAGACAGAAATTGTGGTGATGAACATTTTGAAGCTATAACTGGTGAATCAAATCTCCCAGGTAACTGGCGATCTTTCCTTTCAAACAGAGAAAACAAAAGAAAACTTGTTAACTTTCTCTCTCACCATTTTTTGCACTTGGCATTGAAGAAATTTCCAAACAATGAATGTCATTTTATAACTGCTGGAGGTTTCGATGACGATCACGTTGACCAGGTTTTAGGTAGTTATGTAGCTGTTGAAGGGGGAATTATTACATACCCTGAGATGAGAGCTAATCACGAAGAGGGTGATAGCAGGGTCTGGTTACATGCTTCAAAGTCAGGTGCTAGCAAAGTTATAATTTACAGCCCAGACACAGACACATTATTTATTGGCTTACCACAGATTAAGAATTTGGAGGGTAAAACTGTTTATTTACATATCATGGACACTCCCTATGAAAAGTCATTTGTAAACATGTCTCGGTTAATCACAGACATTTCAAATGACATGTCATTACATGGATTGAAGGATATTGAAAATTGCATCCAGATGCTTTATATTTGCAGTGGTTGTGATTTTGTATCGTTCTTTCATGGTTGCGGCAAGAAAACCTTTTTTGATTGCTTTCGACAAAATGCCTTGTTTATATCACAAGACTTGTGCAACACTAATGTTCAAGGTCTTTTTGCCTTTTATTGACTTGCGTCCTGTGTCTACTTTTCCAAACACAGGGCAGCATTTCAGCCTGCCACATCAGCTAAAGAGGTATATGATAACATAGAATGTGATGACAATGAACTCAGGCATTTAACCCTGATACAAAATATAAGAGAAAAAATGTGGGAAAGAGTTGTGTCAGAAGATCAGATGATCCCCAATGCTGATGCTTTGAAATTACATTGGCAGAGATGTTGTTGGGTTTTCAGTTATTGGAAACAAACATTAAAAAACATTATGACACTTAGTCCTCTGACTGAGAATGGGTGGGCCCTGAAAAATGATGACATTTCTGTTGTATGGGACACAGATGACAACCTAAAAAGGGTCCAAGACACTATTCAGTGGTATACTAAAGGTTGTTCGTGCACAAGTGGTTGCACTACAAACCGGTGTAGCTGCAAACGTCAAAGTGACAGACAGGGGAGAAAAATGGGTGGTTATTGTGGACCGGGTTGTAAGTGTCAAAATTGTACAAACATCCCCAATGTTCAACACCAATTTTTAGAGTCTTTGGAAGAACCCTTTGAATTAGAGGATAATGAAAGTGATTTGGGGAGGAGGACTCTGACTCAGAGGATATAGAAAATACTGTTCAAGATGTACAGGATGATGAATATAGGCAGTACTGGGACATTTTTGATAACTTGACTGCATAATTTAAACACAAATTTTAATGTTTTTATCTGAAAACTATAATTAGGGACAGACCATTTAACTTGCAGGGGGGGGGGGGGGGGGGGGGTATGGTTATTTGTTTCGTTCAAAATTTTTTTTTCGGACAACACGAGTTAGAATAAAAAAAATTGTCGCTCGAATTTTTTTATCCAGAATTTAACAATAAGGTTATATGACAAAAACTCTGAATCAGATTATTTTTTTTTCCTCCACCAAAATCAGAATATTTTTTTCAGCAACATTGGGAATCAGAATATTTTTTTTAGAAAAAAAACCATACCCCTTTCCCCCCCCCCCCCCCCCCCCCCCCCCTTCAAGTTAAATGGTCCGTCTATTATTACTCAAAAAAACTAAAATCTCCTAAATTTCAATTTTTGTAGGTTATTCAGACAGATTATTATTACTACCATGGCTTTCAACAACCCATTACCCAATGTATTGGTTTTAGGACACAGTTTTGTTGCCCGACTTTGGAATGACATTCGCTTCAATCATGACCCCTCGCATCTCCATCACAATTTTGGGCTAGCACAAGCAACTGTCCGCTTTCTGGGATTTAGGGGTGGTGTTATTCAAACACTGATTGAAGATGTGCATGACCGTTTAAGACAGGAAATGTTGCAGCACTCCCCTTCTTTGGTTATTTTACAGATAGGAGGCAACGACATTGATCGGCCAGATTTTGATATTGAAGGATATGTTCGAGATGTTTTATATCTGATTGACTTGCTCCAACATCATTATCTTGTACTGTCCGTTGTTGTTTGTGAAATTTTCCCCCGTTGTTCTACCCGTCACATACCATGTCATGAATATCAGGAAATTAAAGATCGAATAACTTTGGATTTAAACTCTGAACTATCACATACTTCTAATGCTTGCTTATGGAGACATCGCGAAGGCTTAATGACTAGGGATGAGTATTCTTTGGTTGATGGAGTACACTTAAACCAGGCTGGAACAAGACGGTTTTATCGCAGTCTCAGAGGAATTGTCATGCAGTTTTTTCCACTATAATTTGGCATGCATTTCCCAAAGGCACTGGACATCTGGACCCCCCCTTTTCCCGGTTGACACCCCTCCCCCCTTTTTTTTCAAAGTTGAATTTCACTAAATTTATTTCCCCCACTTAAATACGTTTAATACACGTATTTAAGGGGGGTAATAAATTTAGTGAAATTCAGCTTTGTGGAAAAAGGGGGGGGTAGCGGTCAACCGGGAAAAGGGGGGTCCAGACGTTGAGTGCCTGTGGCAGTTCCTACCCTTTTTGAGCTCACCCCACTGAACACCCTCCCCCAACAAACAATCCAACATTTCTCAGTATTTTTAATGAATTTGATCTTTTGTACTTTTAACACAACTCCACATTTTTATATTTTCATCACATTTTATGTTATTCTTGTTTTCATTGAAAACCAAATGATTTTAATGTATGACCTATGACATATTGTGACTAGATGATAGATCAACATGGGTTGGTCAGAATTATTACTCACAATTTATTTTAACTGATATCTCCCACATATGACTTGTGACCAACATGGGTTGGTCCATATAATACATGTATATGTGTGGTGAGAACAACTTGGACCTATAGACAGGAAGTTTTACTGTACCAATTGTAACTTGACAAGTAAATTGTGCACTTGTTTTCATTATTTGAAAGAAATAAAAATGTACAAGAGTCTTGTACAGCAACAACATTTATTAGTAAAGACTTTACAGGTTCTAATCCCATTTCTGTTAACAGACCTGTAAATTTGTAAATAAACTACATGACAATAAATGTAAGTATATATCATGCATGCTTTTTGTAAATTTATGATTTAGATATGGGGATTATGTATTCAAAATCAAATTTCACAGGTTAAGATATAACCCTATGCCCCTCTGGATTTGTACATCAGACAGAATTAATTGTTAACATCAATGCATTTACTTTCAGATAGTTACTTTTCAAGTAAGTAAAAAATATACTCGTCGGATACCTCTTTATTTTTGCTGGAATATTTCTTTGCTTCAAACTATAGCATTTTTAGGTAGGCCATGCAAGCTTTTGTCATGGCTAGTAACTTGGATGTATTCAGCATGCAGACATTCTTAAGAGGGCTTATTTATGTCAGGTGGGCGATACAGGCTCACCTGAGCCTCTAGTATATTATATTACTAACTTGGTGCTGGAACTTTTCATGTTTATATTCATGTACCTTATTTAATTTACCTTTCCAATGCAGGATTCAATTAAAATTCCCTAATACTACTCGTATAGCTTATACTAAATAAAGTATTTTATTATGTATACATATTAATTCTTTTTAACATGTTAAGGGTTAAGGAAGCAACCATTTGATTTTTTTTGGGGAGGGCATGGAAGGAGCCTTTGGTCCAGACTATTTTTATGCCCCAGCGAGGAAGAATCGGGTGGCATATTAAATTACCCTTGTCCGTCCGGATATAGGTACATGGTTTGTCCGGCTATATCCTCCTATAGTTTACAGTTTTTTCATTTTCATCGAATATTCTCAAAATGACAGGTACTGAGGTAGTTGGACTTCATTTCCTTCTTACTAGCTACATAGCTACATAATGGAAACATGGTTTGTATGGCTCCTACTACAGTTTTTGACTTGTTTATAATTTTTTATAGTCAGGCGGGGGCATCATTTGTGTCTTACAGACACACTTCATTTTTTTAAATCACTCCTAACAAAACAACTTTGTCCATAATTATCAAGTGCAGGGGCATACTTCTTTTTTAGTTTTCGAAGAAATTTTTATCCTGAAAAAAAATTCTCACTCACAAGGGCATGAACATTTTTTTCAAAATGTACCCTTTTTTACTTGAAATATTCAAATCCTGATTATTTTTTTATTCTGCACTTGTGTCCTGCCTATTTTTCTACACAAAATTTGGATCGTGTTTCATAATTCCTTCCATTCCCCCCCCCCCCCCCCGCTCCCCCATAAGAATTAAATGGTTGCTCCCTATGGGTGGTTCCTAGCTTAGGGATGATGTAGGTACTTGTTTACTTAGATGTAACATATACAAGCTAGGAGCAGAACTCGTCTCGATTTCACCAGTACTAAATTTATGCAGCAACCAAGTAGCAAAACATAAAGCATAATGTCTCATTCGCATTCTGACTTTTTTCCATTTTCATCAATGACAACTGAAATTAAGTATTAAACTATAGACTATTTGATTTTTTTCTTTGTTTCTTTAATTTTTCTTTGAATATTGAGCTTTAATTAAATTCTCTTATTTTAACATTATAAACTCAGTGATTTGAGTGAATTTGTTAATTGGTTGCTATCTGTCACTCAGTCTGGTGATACTTCATTCTTTTCTTTCTATTTTTATCTCATTTTTTATTAAATTAATAATTCATTTTACTTAGGATTTGTTCAACTTTCATAAAATTTATGAACTTTTTTTTACTCTGTTAATAGTTTATGGAAAAGAAATACACTTGAAAACTAATATGTACAGTCATCTGTCAAAAGTATTGAGAAATGTTAAAAAAAATCCTTATATAATCAACTAAAACCATATTTTTTTCAAAAAATTATTGTGAAATCATTTCTGGATAGATTTTTAACCAATTTTACACCAAAACATTCAGAATTGTCTATATTTTGTTTGTTTATTTGCTCATTTATATGAGTGGTTTTTATTTGTACATAATTTTTCCATGATTGTTAATTTTTAGGATTTATTTTTAGTTGAAATATATAGGAAAATCAGTCAATTTTTATTTGTTGTGTTTAAGTTATGTACAAATAAAAATAACTCATAACAACATAATGAGTAATAAACAATGAAAATATTGACAATTCCGAATGTTTTGGTGTAAAATTGATTAAAATCTATCCAGAAATGACTTCACAATTATTTTTTGAAAAAATATGGTTTTAGTTGATTATTATAGGGATTTTTTTTTATTTTGCAATACTTTTGATATTGAATTTTATTTTCATGCCTAGAAAAAAATTACACGAGTTCTGCTCATGATTCATCAAAAGGATATAGACTTTTTGTTGTTGAATCGCTAGAGGGCCTGTGAAAATAACAATTCGAAGTTTTCACAGTGATCCACCAATAAAACCGGTGGACGTGTAAATTTTAGTCACCTATCCTTTCTTTTACAAAAGGAGGGATAGGAGACCATTTATATTAAATGTTTGTATATTCCAAAATTTGTTGTTCTAACATTGTTAATTATATACATATGCTATTAAAATAGCAGTCGGCATCGGCATTAACATTTGTGCAATGCGTGATTATAAGTCATTCGGTTATTTATTATTAGATCTAAATTTATTTTTAGAAATACAAAATTCATTCAGAGTTATCTTTCTTGGCTGACAATTTTTCGGCAATAAAAGCTGACACAATTTTTTATTAATGAATAAAAACGTGTACCAGAGAAACATTTCATTAAATAAATATATAACCTAGTGCAGTGTGAAGTTTGGGAATGAAACTCTACTGCAAACTTAATATATTTGCATTTTATTCCAATGCGATGGCGACATTCCATCGAGGGGGTCACCCTCTAAATCATCAAAGTTTTAATAATAATCTCCCGTTTTAACTCAAATCTAATAAACAAATCGTGGAAGTAATTATTGCTGAAAAGAAAACAATATAAGACGTTTCGATATTTTCTACGGTATAAATAAACGAGGTCTTTGTTCTACAATTTTCCATGATTTTCATGACCGACGAAAATGTCAACATTTTCAAATGAGAATCACGTGACCCGTGGTTTTACCAGCGACGCCATTAATGAGTTTGCTTTCCGACTGTTGGTGACCTATTTTCGAGCAAAGTTTCAAGTTTGTAGGTGTGCTCTGACTTCTAGAGTGAAGCAGTTGTGAAAAATTATGTCTCGTCGGAAAGATAAATCAATATCCTAGCGAATGACAACACAGATTGTTTGAATGTGATTTTTTAATATTTTTTTGAAGCCTGAAACAGAGCTGGTAGTGGCTTGGCTACGTTGTTCGTTGCATCCCTTGTTAGTATATAGCCTTATAGAAGTATATAGGACGCGTGACCTCTATGAAAGCGATTCAAGCCCCTGTGGTGATGGTAGACTTGACATTAACTGTTCAGCCACATAGGCCGTGCAAACAGCATAATTATAAAAAAAACCCACAAAAAACCGCTATAATCTTGAACGTTATACATAATATATTAATCTTCTTGGCACAGAAGTTGTCATAATTATGTATAATATTAGTTGTATTTAAGTAATATACAAGGCCATAGTAAGACATAATAGTGAAGCAATGGTCAACTTCGAAACTTTTCAAATAAGTCAATTAAAAATGCTCAACAATTCACAGGGTAGACAAAAGACAGTTCATAAGCAATCATATAACTAAAATATTGTTGAAAGTGACGTTAAACACCCCCATAAGCCAAAAATACTGACATCTTAATAATTATTGGAAGCGATTTTATCAATATAAATGTACAATACATGTAAAATAATATGTAACTTCGTCGAACATCGGAGTATTTGTATTGTTAACGTTTCGCTCAGGTATCACAAAAAGGAATTTCCTGAGTTGTTATATTCATGACAATGAAAAGTATCATAGTAACAATAACTCGTGTAATCTTTTAACAGGTGAAACAGGGATACCTCTCTTGGTAGAAAATTTAATCTTACAAATGAAAAAAGAAGATTAAATATAGTTTTAATATACACCACTTTACAATCGCATACTGTATTATCTAGTATGTCTATTTTCGTGTGTTCATCATCCCACAAAGTTTACTCAAGATGTCAACCATTCTCATTGTAAAGGTTTTAATAATTGAACATTATATCTATCAGCCAGATTATTCTGAAAAGGCAATAAACACAGAATCAATCAGTGTTATAATATTTTGTTGTAAGTATTCTCTAACAATGTTAAGGGCCGCCGTAGTCGTATGGTAGTTGGATTTACAACTACCTGTGCAATCAGTGTCTATCACCACTAACGTTGTGAGTTCTCATTCCGTTCATGGCGAGGTGTACTCGATAAAACATTATGTGATAATGTTTGTTAGTGACTGGTGACAGGTCGGTGGTTTTCTCCGGTTTCCTCCACCAATAAGATATGCTTTTCTGAATGTGTTCTTCACATATTTAGTTGTATAAGTATAAATAAACCTTAGAGAATACCGAATACCTATGGGGCAATAACAAATGTACAATATAGAGACACTGGTAATAATGGGCACACAAAACATAGGTCAAAGACAAAGCAAAATACAGAAAACAAAAAAGATGAGCAACACGGGTCCAACTGAAAACCAGGGCTGAATCCAGGTGCTCGCAAACGATAAGCAGTTTGTGTCTCTTATAAGACACCCGCCATGTTACTCATATGGTCAAGATGTTTTTGACACCACTTTGTGCCAACAAGTACAACTGGCATAAATAAGACACGAACCCCCTACAAACAACTGGAGGGAAAGACGTGCCCAACATCGTTTTTAAGCCGAAATCGTAGAAGACATCACAACACGGAAAGAAGAACGTAAATACATATAATAGGACAAACTATTTGACACCACTATACGCAAGCAAACACAAATAACATAAATAAGACATGAACCCCTACAAACTGAGGTAAAGTCGTACCGAACATCGTGTTTAAGCCGAAATCGTAGAAGACATCACAACCCGCAACTAAGACACATAATTAAAACAAAATGAACAACACGAACTCCGCTACCTACAACCAGCGGCGAACTCGTAGACACAGACACAGTTTATAGTCACTGCCGCAAGTGAGTGGAGCAACGGAGCTTACATCGATTTTTAATGAGGTTTAGTTTGTCTATTTGTCATCTTACATTTGGTCATTGTATTGAGTGTTCTTCTGATATTTATTGTATCTGATGACCTCTGTGGTATATTCACACTTATCTTATACTCCTATCCATCAAGGAGCCGTGATCATATGGTAGTTGGATTTACAACTACTTATGCAACCAGTGCCTATCACCACTGATGTTGTGAGTTAGAATCTCGATCAGGGCGAGATGTACAACATTATGTGATAAAATTTGTCAGTAACTTGTGATAGGTCGGTGGTTTTCTCCGGGTCCTCCGATTTCCTCCAACAATAAAACTGACCACCACGATATAACTGAAATATTGTTGAAAGTGGCATAAAACACCATCAAACAAACAAACCTATCGCATCATAAGCATCGACTCGATGTTATGGTGTTAATACAAATAGTCACTAGTTAAAAATTGATTAGGATTAGGATAAAACATCACCAGGTTCGGTATAAATGATATGAAATTACAGTCTGTTTGTGTTCTGTGGGATTTGGGTTATGGTGTTTAACGCCACTTTCAACAATATTTCAGTTATATTGTGGCGATCGGTTTTATTGGTGGAAAAAAACGGAACCTGGAGAAAACCAGCGTTGTGTACTCTGTAACTACGACTAACATCTAATATATGATTTAATCCTATTTTCCCGGTCCTGTTCTGATTCATGACTTATCACCGGGTTTTTAACTAGATTTAAACGACGGGTGTCACTAGTGGAGCAGGAACTGCTTACTCTTTCGGAGCATCTGAGTTCACCTCAGGTTAATAGTGGGGTTCGTGTTGCTCGATCTTTAGTTTTATGTGTATGATTTGTAGATCGTTATTTGTCCTTTTGTACTTTTTCATTTGGTCATCGTGTTGTCTGTTCTTCTTTGATACACAGATTATGATTACCCCTTTGGTATCCTCAAACTCTTCTTTGTCCATAAATTGACATACAATGAGACCTGAACATTCACTCTGTTACTTACAGAGAGTTTTATTTGATTAGGGTGGTATGGTATTCCTCCTAATGAATCACACAGTTTTTGATGATTCTTCTCAGGATCACCAGCTACAAGAACTGGATCATTATCAGCCTGAAAAAGACAAACTACTTGTTACACGGAAAACCGAAACCTTAACAACGGTGTAAAAAAAATATAGTATGAAGTTATCACCTGGCTTAAATGTGTTGACCGCGCATGTGCCAATGAGAATTTACGAAGTAAATACATCGTTGCTTTGCTTATAAGGCGAACGAAGGACATCATATTAGAACATACAACAACATCCAGATTACGTTACACATATATCTATTATGTTACAAATATTCCACACGATCTGTCAGTTGTGGGTAGCAATAATGTTTGACTTTATTTAACTAGACGTCCTGTCCTGTAAATAGTCGTTTTAATGGGTTTGTTTGTTTGATGGTGTTTAACGCACCTTTCAACAACATTTCAGTTATATCGTGGCGGTCAGTTTTATTGATGGAGGAAACTGGAGGACCCGGAGAAAACCACCGACCTGCCGCAATTCACTGACAAACTTTATCACATAATGCTGTGCACCTCGTCCTGATCGAGATTCGAACTCACAACATCAGTGGTGATAGGCACTGATTGCATAGGTAGTTGTAAATCTTACTACTATATACGATCACGGCCACGACGGCTCCTCGTAAATAACCGTTTTAATGGAAAAAAATAGAAATATTAGACAATTATAAATATTACAATTGTAACTGCTGTTCTACTGCCTTTTTATAATTGGAAAAACCTACCGGTTCTTGATTTCTACACGAGTCTATCAGGGTCTGCATTCTGTCTGTAAATCCCTCGGCAAAAGTATTTGGGTCTATGGCAATAAAACATTGACCCTTCAAGAAAATAAACATGAATCCATCAAATGTAAGAAGACTTGTCAATAATACTTAGTATTTATTCCTCAAAATGTTGAATACAAATCGTGCCCGCGTTGAGTGTTTGTGAATCTAACAAAACTCGTACTCGAAAACTCAATGACCGTAAGCCCGGTGTCGTATGAATCATAGTATATTAATGTATTATTAAGGTAGCAAATGTTCATGGCTATCATTTGGAACACCTCTGTGGTTTAGGAACGTCCACATGTACCTTGATTTCATGGGTAGCTCCGAATCATACGACACCAGATCTCACTTCCAGTCTTGGTGGGGATTCGTATTGTTAAAATATTTGCACTTTTAGTTTGTTTTAACTTTATTGACATTGTTGTTTTTATGCCTATATTGTCCCTTTACTTTGGTATTCTGTACTCGACTCAGTAATCCCACACTATGCAATGTCTTACTTCCTACAGTGATAAACGGGGAAAATGTTACACAAATGTCAAATACTGTTCATATGAATATCTTAGCAACAAATGAACACTTCTGTGCATTCAAACTAACATAATGCTTGATTAATCTAATAAACATCTATTCAAAACTCACTAGATTAGCTGGCTTTTCGTGCGTTCGCCATGTTCGGACATTAGGCCCGAACGCTCCCCCACTTAGAACGCCACATAATATTTCTACCATCATTGCAAGCCCATATCCCTTATAACCACCTTTATAAATAAAACAAATAATATAATATTTCTTGGTTAAATTAGCCGATTTTTGTTTAAGGCCTTTGGTTTTGTTGTTCCCAAAACATTTTAATTATTTGGCTTTCCAATCTTTCGATTTTGAGCGTACCTAATGAAGGTTATTCCAGAAACGCGCCGTGCGCACTAAATTTGATATCTACGTTTTTGCAGTTCTTTATGTTTAATGTTTTCGGGGACGCAGGTTGGGTCCGAGATAGTTTACGTGGTATTTTCATACATGTATAGAGGGGGAAATGGTGAAAGTCCCGGCCCGGGGGAAAAAATTCGATGACATATTCATTCCATCGTTTTCTTTGACCTATCTCCCTCTTTTCGCGAATTTAATATAGTTAACCCTCATGTACACGAACAGACATAAAACGATATATTTCCGCTTTAGCATAGACTAACATTTAATATTTGCCAATAACTGCTTTAATAGATGTTCTGATTAGTAAGAATCCCCAATGAACCTGACATATTAACATGCGATATAATCGTAATCATAATCCGGTCCTTTACTCATTCATGACTTAGTATCGGGCTTGTAGCAAGAGTAACACGACGAGCGCCTCTAATTGGGACAGGAACTGCTTACCTTCCGGAACATTTTGAGTTCACCCCCGGTATTTAGTGGGGTTTCAATTTCTCGATCGATAGTTTTCTGTGTAGTTACGAATTATCATAGCCTTGTCCATTTTCTTTTGACAGTTGCATAATCTATCCTTCTTCCATTTACAGCTTCTGATTACTTCTTTGGTATCTTATATTTACGGCTTCTGATTACCTCTTTAGTATCTTAGATTTACGGCTTCTGATTTCCTCTTTGGTATCTTAGATTTACAGCTTCTAATTACCTCTTTGGTATCTTAGATTTACGACTTCTGATTACCTCTTTGGTATCTTAGATTTACAGCTTCTAATTACCTCTTTGGTATCTTATATTTACGACTTCTGATTACCTCTTTAGTATCTTAGATTTACGGCTTCTGATTACCTCTTTGGTATCTTAGATTTACGACTTCTGATTACCTCTTTAGTATCTTAGATTTACGGCTTCTAATTACCTCTTTGGTATCTTAGATTTACGGCTTCTGATTACCTCTTTGGTATCTTAGATTTCTGGCTTCTGATTACTACCTTTGGTATCTTAGATTTACGGCTTCTGATTACCTCTTTGGTATCTTAGATTTACAGCTTCTAATTACCTCTTCGGTATCTTATATTTACGGCTTCTGATTACCTCTTTAGTATCTTAGATTTACGGCTTCTGATTACCTCTTTGGTATCTTAGATTTACAGCTTCTAATTACCTCTTTGGTATCTTATATTTACGGCTTCTGATTACCTCTTTGTTATCATCAAACATTTTATATAGTACTGTTTCTCTGAAAGAGCGACAGAAGGAATCAAATACAGAAGGAGATGTAAATAAGGTCCTTATGGTTGGAGAATTGAAAGCATTTTTTCCATTAAAGACACAACCTTCATCAGAACATCATGTACAACAGTTTATAATTAGAATGAGATATCCATTGCTGTTGCTAGGCAATATTTTCCGCCAAATTATCTCCCGATTATCTTCCAAAGTTATAATAGGTATGAACGTCTTTTCGTTAGAATTAAAATATTTTGATACCTGATGTCCTTACCATATATACCACTGAAATAAAACTGAGGCTACAAAATATTCTTGGACTAAGACAACATACGTATTTCACCTCAAGATCTAACATATAGATCACAGAGAAGACATTGTTGTACCCGACACTCCGCCGTGTTCTAATACGTAACTACACGAAATCTGAAGACACTTGGGCTTTAAGACAAAGACAACAATATTCTGCCCCGGAATATGTGGTTTGCACCAACAGTTAAACATTGAATTTGGCAGTCATAGTTTAAATCTAAGTCCACGGTGCTATATCTGAAATCGTAAAATTTCACAAAATATATTACAAAGTAGGAAAAGTAATCATCAGTTTCATTAAAGTATGTCAAGTGGGTCTGAGCTTTAACTTGGCATAGTGAATTAAAATTTGGGTTTCCGCCCGCCGAACATGGCCATTCCAAGAACTGGACCCATGTTGAAAGTAAATATCTGATATCCCTGATACTTACTACTTTCTTCGGTGCCTCCCAATGGAGCCAGTCCAGCAAGTGTTTTAAATTGGTGAGTTTCCTATATAATGAATACACTTATATGTAAATAATAGATTTTAATAACATCTAAAGACGAATGCAGTGTATCCTAGTCGGAGTTGCTTTTAACAACACTACAAAGACAAATGTAAATAAAACGAATGCTCAGCTAACGCGGGTTCCCTCAAAATACAAAAAGTGGGATCATGTATTCTAAATGGCTAACATCACTTGGGTCGATAAGAATGACGTGGGTATAAATAAAATAAAAACAAAGCATACCACAATGTCGGAACAGATCCTCATTCATTCCTTCTCATCGGTTTTGCACCAAGAGTAGCACGGCGGGTGCCCCTGGAGGAACAGGAAATCCTTACCCTTCCGAAGCTTCTGAGTTCACCTGGATATAGTGAGGTTCGAGTTGCTCAATCTGTAGTTTTTTGTGTGGTACTCTTTAGACAATTTTCTGTCCTGTCTTTCGATTTACGGCTTCTTATTACCCCCTTTGGTTTCTTTTAAAATCTATTTAAAAAATCCTGGAAACAGAATCAAATTCGACACCCCTAACATATATTATACATGACCTCTCACTTTTCTACCATCTTACAGGCATTCCAATAACAGGTTGCGATTTGTATTAGTTTATGGGACCAAATCGAATATTTAAACATAGTAATTGTATACGAATTTTACATGATTGAACCAAGACATGCTGACCCTTCAGATGGTTATTTCTGTACTGTACCCTCTCATTGTACCCAGTTTGTTATCTTTATTTTGGTGGACATGGCTATTGTACAGTAACCCAATGGAAAGTCGTTATATAGTTATATTTATAATCAAATATTGAACATATCAATAACATTTCTTTCATACCAACTTATTAAAAAGAAAAGAAAAAAAGACATACATGCCCGTTTGCGTCGACAGCCCATCCTGAGGGTAACGGCAACCCTCTTCTGTCCTTGACTTCACACTAAAATATATTAAATATTATAATATCAACTACAACACAACATAATATAGCATACAAGCAATTAAACGAAAATACTTAATATATATGTTATGTTGAACGATTTTATTGAATTGTATAAACAATCAGAATGAATTTACCCAATCGAGTACCATTTCATCATTCATGAATTATCACCGGTGTTTATAACTAGAGTAACGTGATGGGTGCCAGTAGTGTGATTGTGAAGCTCACATTTGGAAACTTTTATTTCGGAGATCGTGTTTATGAAAATCTAGTTCCTTGATATAATAATAAAAAAAAACCTGGGTATTCGTTTGTTGTCCCCATCGACACCACCAACTTCCC
Source organism: Bathymodiolus brooksi (assembly GCA_963680875.1). Classification (NCBI taxonomy): domain Eukaryota; kingdom Metazoa; phylum Mollusca; class Bivalvia; order Mytilida; family Modiolidae; genus Bathymodiolus; species Bathymodiolus brooksi. The sequence continues at coordinate 69,399,527 of OY804587.1, forward strand.
TTCTTTTCGCCACGGGCAATAGTTGGTTTCTTGGAAACAACAATCTTGCTATTACCCTTATACCTAGTCAATATATAATATTACTATTATACCTACTTTCCCTAAAGCTATTGATGTTGTCGCCATGTCTAGAACAAAACTGTCTCCATTCTTCGCAGGTGCGCCAAGACTTAGAGGATTTGTGCCTAATACTTTCTACAATAAAAACAACTCTGGTCTTTAATCGGTGAACTTCTTTAAGGTCAAAGACACAATACAAAAATTATTTCATATTTACCCTAGTGTTTGCAGTCATTCATTTTTGTGATAGTATGTGGTCCTTTATTAATTGAAGAGAATATGTGCATGTTTTTTTTTTATCCTTTATCGTTGATTATGTATTGACATTAGGTATCCAATTATCAAGAAGGGATACCGGATCCTATTGACAGGTTTAACTCTGTCACATTGTTTCTGCTTGTCCTAAACCAGAACTTATATATATTTCATGGTCAGTTTTGTGTTCAATGATTTGGGATGATGGGTGGTAGTTAGTATTGGTAGAATTGTTGACCACCATTGCCGAACTTCCTTTTCATAAAGTGATATTTCATTTTAGATTCCTGTTGAATATTGGTTGGTTGGTTGGTTGGTTTTATGGTGTTTAACGCCACTTCCAACAATATGTCAGTTATATCGTGGCGGTCAGGTTTATTGGTGGAAGAACCGTAGTACCCGGAGAAAACCACCGACTGTCGCAAGACACTGACAAACTTTATCACATTATGTTGTATTGAGTACACCTCGACTGGGTCAATATTGGTGTTATAACTCTAGTCGATAGGAATCTATACAGTAAGTTATGGCTTTGGTCTTTTACTTGTTGCAAAATGTAAGCAAATACTTGAAAAAAAATATAAACAATTCGTATTGCTTTGCATTGTATTTTTTTTTCTTTCGTGTCTTGCCATTCTATTTGTATTACCACTTACGGATTTAGCACGTGTAGGTACCAGCATTGGTGAAGTATTAGTATATGCCATTCCCTGTTGAAAGAACATTTTAATACATTAATACTTTTGCCTCTATTTCTACGATTTTTCTCTTGGATTTTAGGAAATGTTCCGACAGTGTTGTATTTTTTGTCGTTCATTTTATTTCCAAAATGTTAAAAACTGCGGGTTAGTATTCACTAAAGCCGCTTTCGCTTCCCACAAATCATACAAATAAGAAACGCATTTGGATATTTTAAAGATAGCATGATAAGAACTCGTATTTGAATTCGTATCGTCACTAAATTATTAAATGATAAAAATATGCAAATTTGCATGTGACATGTTTGCATGATGCAATAAAATAGACATTTCGTTTTTAATAGCACACATTTGTTTTCTGTATCTATGTACAATGAGAAAGGATAAAATTTAATTCGTGAATACCAATTTTCGTGGTTTGGGACAACAAAAGTTTTTTCGTGAATACGTAAATTTGTGTTTGCTTGTTTGATGGTGTTTATCGCCACTTTCAACAATATTTCAGTTATATCGTGACGGTCAGTTTTATTGGTGGATGACCCGGAGAAAACCACTGACCTTTCGCAAGTCACTGACAAACTTTATATCATAATGTTGCACACCTCGCCCTGATCGAGATTCGACTGGTTGGCTCGGAATCAAGATAATGTGTCCAAGTCGAGCGACATGTCTATCTATGGACATTTGTTTCAGTGAGTGAGCACTATAAAAATCCAACTAAACAGGTTGGTCTAGTCCAGTACAAAGTAGCCATCGTCATCATCTCATTGACAAATTACTTCTTCTCGCCGTGATGGCTGAAACATTGCTGAGTTAGCGTTAAATAACAATAACTCACTCTATATATAATATTCTAAGAGCTCATGTGTTAAGAGTTGGTCGTTACTGGCCCGTTGCAAGGCAAAATTTCCCAAAATAATTGTTATGAAAAAAATATATGATTGATTGTCACAACATTGGAATTGATTGTATAAATAAGTCACACGGCGGGTGTTTTATAAGAAGTAGGAACTTTTTACCCTTAGCGAGCACATGGCTTCACCCTCGGTTTTTGACGAGGTCCGTGTTGTTCCTTGTGTGTGTGTGTGTGTGTGTGTCCATTCTTGATTGTCCCTTTGGTTTTCTCTAACTTTTATTTACTAACAAATAAACGACGCCAAAATGATACTTGCGTCATAATCACAGTAGTCATAATCACAGTAGTCATAATCACAGTGGTCATAATCACAGTAGTCATAATCACAGTAGTCATAATCACAGTGGTCATAATCACAGTAGTCATAATCACAGTAGTCATAATCACAGTAGTCATAATCACAGTAGTCATAATCACAGTGGTCATAATCACAGTAGTCATAATCACAGTGGTCATAATCACAGTAGTCATAATCACAGTGGTCATAATCACAGTAGTCATAATCACAGTAGTCATAATCACAGTAGTCATAATCACAGTAGTCATAATCACAGTAGTCATAATCACAGTGGTCATAATCACAGTAGTCATAATCACAGTAGTCATAATCACAGTAGTCATAATCACAGTGGTCATAATCACAGTAGTCATAATCACAGTGGTCATAATCACAGTAGTCATAATCACAGTAGTCATAATCACAGTAGTCATAATCACAGTAGTCATAATCACAGTGGTCATAATCACAGTAGTCATAATCACAGTGGTCATAATCACAGTAGTCATAATCACAGTGGTCATAATCACAGTAGTCATAATCACAGTAGTCATAATCACAGTAGTCATAATCACAGTAGTCATAATCACAGTAGTCATAATCACAGTAGTCATAATCACAGTGGTCATAATCACAGTAGTCATAATCACAGTGGTCATAATCACAGTAGTCATAATCACAGTGGTCATAATCACAGTAGTCATAATCACAGTAGTCATAATCACAGTGGTCATAATCACAGTAGTCATAATCACAGTAGTCATAATCACAGTAGTCATAATCACAGTAGTCATAATCACAGTAGTCATAATCACAGTAGTCATAATCACAGTGGTCATAATCACAGTAGTCATAATCACAGTGGTCATAATCACAGTAGTCATAATCACAGTAGTCATAATCACAGTAGTCATAATCACAGTAGTCATAATCACAGTAGTCATAATCACAGTAGTCATAATCACAGTGGTCATAATCACAGTAGTCATAATCACAGTGGTCATAGTCACAGTAGTCATAATCACAGTGGTCATAATCACAGTAGTCATAATCACAGTGGTCATAATCACAATGGTCATAATCACAGTAGTCATAATCACAGTAGTCATAATCACAGTAGTCATAATCACAGTGGTCATAATCACAATGGTCATAATCACAGTAGTCATAATCACAGTGGTCATAATCACAGTAGTCATAATCACAGTGGTCATAATCACAGTGGTCATAATCACAGTAGTCATAATCACAGTGGTCATAATCACAATGGTCATAATCACAGTAGTCATAATCACAGTAGTCATAATCACAGTAGTCATAATCACCGTAGTCATAATCACAGTGGTCATAATCACAGTAGTCATAATCACAGTAGTCATAATCAGAGTGGTCATAATCACAATGGTCATAATCACAGTAGTCATAATCACAGTAGTCATAATCACCGTAGTCATAATCACAGTGGTCATAATCACAGTAGTCATAATCACAGTAGTCATAATCACAGTAGTCATAATCACAGTAGTCATAATCACCGTAGTCATAATCACAGTGGTCATAATCACAGTAGTCATAATCACAGTAGTCATAATCACAGTAGTCATAATCACAGTAGTCATAATCACAGTAGTCATAATCACAGTGGTCATAATCACAGTAGTCATAATCACAGTAGTCATAATCACAGTGGTCATAATCACAGTAGTCATAATCACAGTAGTCATAATCACAGTAGTCATAATCACAGTAGTCATAATCACAGTGGTCATAATCACAGTAGTCATAATCACAGTAGTCATAATCACAGTGGTCATAATCACAGTGGTCATAATCACAGTAGTCATAATCACAGTAGTCATAATCACAGTAGTCATAATCACAGTGGTCATAATCACAGTAGTCATAATCACAGTAGTCATAATCACAGTGGTCATAATCACAGTAGTCATAATCACAGTGGTCATAATCACAGTAGTCATAATCACAGTAGTCATAATCACAGTAGTCATAATCACAGTAGTCATAATCACAGTGGTCATAATACTGAAAAAGTGGATCTGTTATGGAAATATCTTTTTGCACTCTTCTTCTGTTTTATTTTGCTGTGTTGTCGTACACGGTTTAGACCTTCCAAATATAGATACACGGATATATTGAGAAAACAATTTCACATGTTACAAACAAACGACGAACTGCATTTTAAAATAATGGTTACTACCACTGATTAAATTTCCAAGACGGATGTAAAACAGGTTTTGTTGCCCAATGTTTAATTAATTGGTGATATAGAAGTACTTACTATGAATCCGTGTTCCATTGCCCGTAAGCTGTACCACCCAGCTGTCCCGAAATGATTTGAACCTTAAAGAAAATGTAAGCGAGAACATCACATTTTAGAGAGAATGAGAGTCATAGTCCTTTGAAATTTCAGGTTTGACTTTTAAAATTGATGGTTTGTGGTGCTTCACGCCACTTTCAACAATATTTCAGTTATATCGTGGATGTCAGTTTTATTGGTGAGGAAACCAGAGTATCCGGAGAAAACCACCGACCTGTCGCCAGTCACTTACAAACTTTATCACAAAGATATTGTATCGAGTACACCTCGCTATGGTCGGGATTCGAACTCACAACGTTAGTGGTGATAGGCGCTGATTGCACAGGTAATTGTAAATCCAGCTACCATACGATCACGACCACGACGGTCCCTTTAAAGATTGAAGATCCATTGGGCCATTGATGAAGACTCTTAAGTCATAAGGAACTAGAATGTTCTTGTATAATCTTTATTTGTTTTAGTTTTACCCTAACTGACTTCATGTAACCCAATTTTGGCAGTAGAAATAAATCCAGGGTGTCGGGATGACCATCAGAATAATATACTCACCTCTACATGATACAAAGCCAATTCCAGTCTTCTTACATTTCTTTATAGCAAGATCCATACAAAACCGAGCAACATAAGGACCTGCAAATATTCAGTCTTTTCTGCAAAATCTGTCAATTTTTCAAACTGATTTTTAGTATTTATTATCGTAGTTTATACATATGCCATAAATTGAGTGATAAACTGTATATTAAGATATCGGGGATGTTAAAATACTTACACGATGTTGAATTAACATAACGACAATGACATAGAAAAAAGGAATACGTACTCATATAGCTTTAGGGCTCGAACTTTAGTATTGTCAAATATGGTCTTCCTTAGGCTTGCTGTTTGTAGTAATATGTTTAACAGTAATGATCAGTAATATAGTCACCGAATCACCAGGGCCCGGGTGGCTCAATGAGTTAGGTAGTTGGATTACCTAACGACTCATACAAGCCAATCACCAATATGGCGTGGGTTCGCGCCCGGTTTTGTAAATTAAAACCGCAAGTGATAAAATTTACCAGTTGTTTGCCCATGGTCGCTGGTTCACTCCGGGTACTGCGGCTTCTTCCACCACTAAAACTGGTCTCCATGATATAGCTGAAATATTGCTGAAAGTGGCGTTAAACACAATAAAATCAATCAATCAAACACTAGTAATGATACAAATTTATAAGTACATGAATGATAGGGACATGCGTATGATAAATCTATATCACCGGGTTTGTAACCAGAATAACACGACAGGTGTCACTAGTGAAACAGGAACTGTTTACCCTTCCGGAGCACCAAATTTCAGTCCAGATTTTTGGTGGGAGAGTTTTGTATTGCTCGATCATTAGTTTTCTGTGTAGTGTTTTGTAGACCGTTGTTTTCCGTTCTTCGTTTTTCGTTTGGCCATTGTGTTGTCTGTCCTTTTTCAATTTACGGATTCTGATTACCTCTTTGGTATCTACAAACTCTTCCTATAATAATGTACAGCTAATACATTTGAATTTCTAGGCACATTACTCTGATCTTTTATCATTACGAGTATTCCATGATGGAAATGTTGATAAAACAGAATTAATTGTATCCCTATGAAAATTAGGAAGTGTGTGGAATCTGAAACATACCTGTATCACACCTGAATGTTAACTTTTAACGTTTGGAATGATTTATGGGTCATCGTGGTCGTGGTCGTTTGGTAGTTGGATTTACAACTACCTGTGCAACCAGTGTCTATCATCACTAAAGTTGTGAGTTCGAACCCCGCTCATGGCTAGGTGTACTCGATACAACATTATGTGATAAAGTTTGTCAGTGACCCGAGACAGGTCGGTGGGTTCCTCCACCAATAATACTGACATCCACGATATAACTGAAATATTGTTGAAAGTGGCGTTAAACACTTTCAACCAAAACCTAAACCAAATTGAAATGATTTACTTTGGATTTTACATTAAGTCTATAAATATTAATATTATATCTCTTAAACATTTGATTGATTACACTATTATTTCAGATTATGCATTACCCATATTACCTTTCGTTACCTATGTCATATCAATAATGATATTGTCCTCTACTAAACCTGTTATATATTACCTGTCGTTACCTATATCATACCTATAACATTATTGTCCTCTACTAAGCCTGTTATATATTACCTGTCGTTACCTATATCATACCTATAACATTATTGTCCTCTACTAAACCTGTTATATATTACCTGTCGTTACCTATATCATACCTATAACATTATTGTCCTCTACTAAACCTGTTATATATTACCTGTCGTTACCTATATCATACCTATAACATTATTGTCCTCTACTAAACCTGTTATATATTACCTGTCGTTACCTATATCATACCTATAACATTATTGTCCTCTACTAAACCTGTTATATATTACCTGTCGTTACCTATATCATACCTATAACATTATTGTCCTCTACTAAACCTGTTATATATTACCTGTCGTTACCTATTCCATACCTATAACATTATTGTCCTCTACTAAACCTGTTATATATTACCTGTCGTTACCTATATCATACCTATAACATTATTGTCCTCTACTAAACCTGTTATATATTACCTGTCGTTACCTATATCATACCTATAACATTATTGTCCCCTACTAAACCTGTTATATATTACCTGTCGTTAACTATATCATACCTATAACATTATTGTCCTCTACTAAACCTGTTATATATTACCTGTCGTTACCTATATCATACCTATAACATTATTGTCCTCTACTAAACCTGTTATATATTACCTGTCGTTACCTATATCATACCTATAACATTATTGTCCTCTACTAAACCTGTTATATATTACCTGTCGTTACCTATATCATACCTATAACATTATTGTCCTCTACTAAACCTGTTATATATTACCTGTCGTTACCTATATCATACCTATAACATTATTGTCCTCTACTAAACCTGTTATATATTACCTGTCGTTACCTATATCATACCTATAACATTATTGTCCTCTACTAAACCTGTTATATATTACCTGTCGTTACCTATATATTACCTGTCGTTACCTATATCATACCTATAACATTATTGTCCTCTACTAAACCTGTTATATATTACCTGTCGTTACCTATATCATACCTATACCATTATTGTCCTCTACTAAACCTGTTATATATTACCTGTCGTTACCTATATCATACCTATAACATTATTGTCCTCTACTAAACCTGTTATATATTACCTGTCGTTACCTATATCATACCTATAACATTATTGTCCTCTACTAAACCTGTTATATATTACCTGTCGTTACCTATATCATACCTATAACATTATTGTCCTCTACTAAACCTGTTATATATTACCTGTCGTTACCTATATCATACCTATAACATTATTGTCCTCTACTAAACCTGTTATATATTACCTGTCGTTACCTATATCATACCTATAACATTATTGTCCTCTACTAAACCTGTTATATATTACCTGTCGTTACCTATATCATACCTATAACATTATTGTCCTCTACTAAACCTGTTATATATTACCTGTCGTTACCTATATCATACCTATAACATTATTGTCCTCTACTAAACCTGTTATATATTACCTGTCGTTACCTATATCATACCTATAACATTATTGTCCTCTACTAAACCTGTTATATATTACCTGTCGTTACCTATATCATACCTATAACATTATTGTCCTCTACTAAACCTGTTATATATTACCTGTCGTTACCTATATCATACCTATAACATTATTGTCCTCTACTAAACCTGTTATATATTACCTGTCGTTACCTATATCATACCTATAACATTATTGTCCTCTACTAAACCTGTTATATATTACCTGTCGTTACCTATATCATACCTATAACATTATTGTCCTCTACTAAACCTGTTATATATTACCTGTCGTTACCTATATCATACCTATAACATTATTGTCCTCTACTAAACCTGTTATATATTACCTGTCGTTACCTATATCATACCTATAACATTATTGTCCTCTACTAAACCTGTTATATATTACCTGTCGTTACCTATATCATACCTATAACATTATTGTCCTCTACTAAACCTGTTATATATTACCTGTCGTTACCTATATCATACCTATAACATTATTGTCCTCTACTAAACCTGTTATATATTACCTGTCGTTACCTATATCATACCTATAACATTATTGTCCTCTACTAAACCTGTTATATATTACCTGTCGTTACCTATATCATACCTATAACATTATTGTCCTCTACTAAACCTGTTATATATTACCTGTCGTTACCTATTTCATACCTATAACATTATTGTCCTCTACTAAACCTGTTATATATTACCTGTCGTTACCTATATCATACCTATACCATTATTGTCCTCTACTAAACCTGTTATATATTACCTGTCGTTACCTATATCATACCTATAACATTATTGTCCTCTACTAAACCTGTTATATATTACCTGTCGTTACCTATATCATACCTATAACATTATTGTCCTCTACTAAACCTGTTATATATTACCTGTCGTTACCTATATCATACCTATAACATTATTGTCCTCTACTAAACCTGTTATATATTACCTGTCGTTACCTATATCATACCTATACCATTATTGTCCTCTACTAAACCTGTTATATATTACCTGTCGTTACCTATATCATACCTATAACATTATTGTCCTCTACTAAACCTGTTATATATTACCTGTCGTTACCTATATCATACCTATAACATTATTGTCCTCTACTAAACCTGTTATATATTACCTGTCGTTACCTATATCATACCTATAACATTATTGTCCTCTACTAAACCTGTTATATATTACCTGTCGTTACCTATATCATACCTATAACATTATTGTCCTCTACTAAACCTGTTATATATTACCTGTCGTTACCTATATCATACCTATAACATTATTGTCCTCTACTAAACCTGTTATATATTACCTGTCGTTACCTATATCATACCTATAACATTATTGTCCTCTACTAAACCTGTTATATATTACCTGTCGTTACCTATATCATACCTATAACATTATTGTCCTCTACTAAACCTGTTATATATTACCTGTCGTTACCTATATCATACCTATAACATTATTGTCCTCTACTAAACCTGTTATATATTACCTGTCGTTACCTATATCATACCTATAACATTATTGTCCTCTACTAAACCTGTTATATATTACCTGTCGTTACCTATATCATACCTATAACATTATTGTCCTCTACTAAACCTGTTATATATTACCTGTCGTTACCTATATCATACCTATAACATTATTGTCCTCTACTAAACCTGTTATATATTACCTGTCGTTACCTATATCATACCTATAACATTATTGTCCTCTACTAAACCTGTTATATATTACCTGTCGTTACCTATATCATACCTATAACATTATTGTCCTCTACTAAACCTGTTATATATTACCTGTCGTTACCTATATCATACCTATAACATTATTGTCCTCTACTAAACCTGTTATATATTACCTGTCGTTACCTATATCATACCTATAACATTATTGTCCTCTACTAAACCTGTTATATATTACCTGTCGTTACCTATATCATACCTATAACATTATTGTCCTCTACTAAACCTGTTATATATTACCTGTCGTTACCTATATCATACCTATAACATTATTGTCCTCTACTAAACCTGTTATATATTACCTGTCGTTACCTATATCATACCTATAACATTATTGTCCTCTACTAAACCTGTTATATATTACCTGTCGTTACCTATATCATACCTATAACATTATTGTCCTCTACTAAACCTGTTATATATTACCTGTCGTTACCTATATCATACCTATAACATTATTGTCCTCTACTAAACCTGTTATATATTACCTGTCGTTACCTATATCATACCTATAACATTATTGTCCTCTACTAAACCTGTTATATATTACCTGTCGTTACCTATATCATACCTATAACATTATTGTCCTCTACTAAACCTGTTATATATTACCTGTCGTTACCTATATCATACCTATAACATTATTGTCCTCTACTAAACCTGTTATATATTACCTGTCGTTACCTATATCATACCTATAACATTATTGTCCTCTACTAAACCTGTTATATATTACCTGTCGTTACCTATATCATACCTATAACATTATTGTCCTCTACTAAACCTGTTATATATTACCTGTCGTTACCTATATCATACCTATAACATTATTGTCCTCTACTAAACCTGTTATATATTACCTGTCGTTACCTATATCATACCTATAACATTATTGTCCTCTACTAAACCTGTTATATATTACCTGTCGTTACCTATATCATACCTATAACATTATTGTCCTCTACTAAACCTGTTATATATTACCTGTCGTTACCTATATCATACCTATAACATTATTGTCCTCTACTAAACCTGTTATATATTACCTGTCGTTACCTATATCATACCTATAACATTATTGTCCTCTACTAAACCTGTTATATATTACCTGTCGTTACCTATATCATACCTATAACATTATTGTCCTCTACTAAACCTGTTATATATTACCTGTCGTTACCTATATCATACCTATAACATTATTGTCCTCTACTAAACCTGTTATATATTACCTGTCGTTACCTATATCATACCTATAACATTATTGTCCTCTACTAAACCTGTTATATATTACCTGTCGTTACCTATATCATACCTATAACATTATTGTCCTCTACTAAACCTGTTATATATTACCTGTCGTTACCTATATCATACCTATAACATTATTGTCCTCTACTAAACCTGTTATATATTACCTGTCGTTACCTATATCATACCTATAACATTATTGTCCTCTACTAAACCTGTTATATATTACCTGTCGTTACCTATATCATACCTATAACATTATTGTCCTCTACTAAACCTGTTATATATTACCTGTCGTTACCTATATCATACCTATAACATTATTGTCCTCTACTAAACCTGTTATATATTACCTGTCGTTACCTATATCATACCTATAACATTATTGTCCTCTACTAAACCTGTTATATATTACCTGTCGTTACCTATATCATACCTATAACATTATTGTCCTCTACTAAACCTGTTATATATTACCTGTCGTTACCTATATCATACCTATAACATTATTGTCCTCTACTAAACCTGTTATATATTACCTGTCGTTACCTATATCATACCTATAACATTATTGTCCTCTACTAAACCTGTTATATATTACCTGTCGTTACCTATATCATACCTATAACATTATTGTCCTCTACTAAACCTGTTATATATTACCTGTCGTTACCTATATCATACCTATAACATTATTGTCCTCTACTAAACCTGTTATATATTACCTGTCGTTACCTATATCATACCTATAACATTATTGTCCTCTACTAAACCTGTTATATATTACCTGTCGTTACCTATATCATACCTATACCATTATTGTCCTCTACTAAACCTGTTATATATTACCTGTCGTTACCTATATCATACCTATAACATTATTGTCCTCTACTAAACCTGTTATATATTACCTGTCGTTACCTATATCATACCTATAACATTATTGTCCTCTACTAAACCTGTTATATATTACCTGTCGTTACCTATATCATACCTATAACATTATTGTCCTCTACTAAACCTGTTATATATTACCTGTCGTTACCTATATCATACCTATAACATTATTGTCCTCTACTAAACCTGTTATATATTACCTGTCGTTACCTATATCATACCTATAACATTATTGTCCTCTACTAAACCTGTTATATATTACCTGTCGTTACCTATATCATACCTATAACATTATTGTCCTCTACTAAACCTGTTATATATTACCTGTCGTTACCTATATCATACCTATAACATTATTGTCCTCTACTAAACCTGTTATATATTACCTGTCGTTACCTATATCATACCTATAACATTATTGTCCTCTACTAAACCTGTTATATATTACCTGTCGTTACCTATATCATACCTATAACATTATTGTCCTCTACTAAACCTGTTATATATTACCTGTCGTTACCTATATCATACCTATAACATTATTGTCCTCTACTAAACCTGTTATATATTACCTGTCGTTACCTATATCATACCTATAACATTATTGTCCTCTACTAAACCTGTTATATATTACCTGTCGTTACCTATATCATACCTATAACATTATTGTCCTCTACTAAACCTGTTATATATTACCTGTCGTTACCTATATCATACCTATAACATTATTGTCCTCTACTAAACCTGTTATATATTACCTGTCGTTACCTATATCATACCTATAACATTATTGTCCTCTACTAAACCTGTTATATATTACCTGTCGTTACCTATATCATACCTATAACATTATTGTCCTCTACTAAACCTGTTATATATTACCTGTCGTTACCTATATCATACCTATAACATTATTGTCCTCTACTAAACCTGTTATATATTACCTGTCGTTACCTATATCATACCTATAACATTATTGTCCTCTACTAAACCTGTTATATATTACCTGTCGTTACCTATATCATACCTATAACATTATTGTCCTCTACTAAACCTGTTATATATTACCTGTCGTTACCTATATCATACCTATAACATTATTGTCCTCTACTAAACCTGTTATATATTACCTGTCGTTACCTATATCATACCTATAACATTATTGTCCTCTACTAAACCTGTTATATATTACCTGTCGTTACCTATATCATACCTATAACATTATTGTCCTCTACTAAACCTGTTATATATTACCTGTCGTTACCTATATCATACCTATAACATTATTGTCCTCTACTAAACCTGTTATATATTACCTGTCGTTACCTATATCATACCTATAACATTATTGTCCTCTACTAAACCTGTTATATATTACCTGTCGTTACCTATATCATACCTATAACATTATTGTCCTCTACTAAACCTGTTATATATTACCTGTCGTTACCTATATCATACCTATAACATTATTGTCCTCTACTAAACCTGTTATATATTACCTGTCGTTACCTATATCATACCTATAACATTATTGTCCTCTACTAAACCTGTTATATATTACCTGTCGTTACCTATATCATACCTATAACATTATTGTCCTCTACTAAACCTGTTATATATTACCTGTCGTTACCTATATCATACCTATAACATTATTGTCCTCTACTAAACCTGTTATATATTACCTGTCGTTACCTATATCATACCTATAACATTATTGTCCTCTACTAAACCTGTTATATATTACCTGTCGTTACCTATATCATACCTATAACATTATTGTCCTCTACTAAACCTGTTATATATTACCTGTCGTTACCTATATCATACCTATAACATTATTGTCCTCTACTAAACCTGTTATATATTACCTGTCGTTACCTATATCATACCTATAACATTATTGTCCTCTACTAAACCTGTTATATATTACCTGTCGTTACCTATATCATACCTATAACATTATTGTCCTCTACTAAACCTGTTATATATTACCTGTCGTTACCTATATCATACCTATAACATTATTGTCCTCTACTAAACCTGTTATATATTACCTGTCGTTACCTATATCATACCTATAACATTATTGTCCTCTACTAAACCTGTTATATATTACCTGTCGTTACCTATATCATACCTATAACATTATTGTCCTCTACTAAACCTGTTATATATTACCTGTCGTTACCTATATCATACCTATAACATTATTGTCCTCTACTAAACCTGTTATATATTACCTGTCGTTACCTATATCATACCTATAACATTATTGTCCTCTACTAAACCTGTTATATATTACCTGTCGTTACCTATATCATACCTATAACATTATTGTCCTCTACTAAACCTGTTATATATTACCTGTCGTTACCTATATCATACCTATAACATTATTGTCCTCTACTAAACCTGTTATATATTACCTGTCGTTACCTATATCATACCTATAACATTATTGTCCTCTACTAAACCTGTTATATATTACCTGTCGTTACCTATATCATACCTATAACATTATTGTCCTCTACTAAACCTGTTATATATTACCTGTCGTTACCTATATCATACCTATAACATTATTGTCCTCTACTAAACCTGTTATATATTACCTGTCGTTACCTATATCATACCTATAACATTATTGTCCTCTACTAAACCTGTTATATATTACCTGTCGTTACCTATATCATACCTATAACATTATTGTCCTCTACTAAACCTGTTATATATTACCTGTCGTTACCTATATCATACCTATAACATTATTGTCCTCTACTAAACCTGTTATATATTACCTGTCGTTACCTATATCATACCTATAACATTATTGTCCTCTACTAAACCTGTTATATATTACCTGTCGTTACCTATATCATACCTATAACATTATTGTCCTCTACTAAACCTGTTATATATTACCTGTCGTTACCTATATCATACCTATAACATTATTGTCCTCTACTAAACCTGTTATATATTACCTGTCGTTACCTATATCATACCTATAACATTATTGTCCTCTACTAAACCTGTTATATATTACCTGTCGTTACCTATATCATACCTATAACATTATTGTCCTCTACTAAACCTGTTATATATTACCTGTCGTTACCTATATCATACCTATAACATTATTGTCCTCTACTAAACCTGTTATATATTACCTGTCGTTACCTATATCATACCTATAACATTATTGTCCTCTACTAACCTGTTATATATTACCTGTCGTTACCTATATCATACCTATAACATTATTGTCCTCTACTAAACCTGTTATATATTACCTGTCGTTACCTATATCATACCTATAACATTATTGTCCTCTACTAAACCTGTTATATATTACCTGTCGTTACCTATATCATACCTATAACATTATTGTCCTCTACTAAACCTGTTATATATTACCTGTCGTTACCTATATCATACCTATAACATTATTGTCCTCTACTAAACCTGTTATATATTACCTGTCGTTACCTATATCATACCTATAACATTATTGTCCTCTACTAAACCTGTTATATATTACCTGTCGTTACCTATATCATACCTATAACATTATTGTCCTCTACTAAACCTGTTATATATTACCTGTCGTTACCTATATCATACCTATAACATTATTGTCCTCTACTAAACCTGTTATATATTACCTGTCGTTACCTATATCATACCCTATAACATTATTGTCCTCTACTAAACCTGTTATATATTACCTGTCGTTACCTATATCATACCTATAACATTATTGTCCTCTACTAAACCTGTTATATATTACCTGTCGTTACCTATATCATACCTATAACATTATTGTCCTCTACTAAACCTGTTATATATTACCTGTCGTTACCTATATCATACCTATAACATTATTGTCCTCTACTAAACCTGTTATATATTACCTGTCGTTACCTATATCATACCTATAACATTATTGTCCTCTACTAAACCTGTTATATATTACCTGTCGTTACCTATATCATACCTATAACATTATTGTCCTCTACTAAACCTGTTATATATTACCTGTCGTTACCTATATCATACCTATAACATTATTGTCCTCTACTAAACCTGTTATATATTACCTGTCGTTACCTATATCATACCTATAACATTATTGTCCTCTACTAAACCTGTTATATATTACCTGTCGTTACCTATATCATACCTATAACATTATTGTCCTCTACTAAACCTGTTATATATTACCTGTCGTTACCTATATCATACTATAACATTATTGTCCTCTACTAAACCTGTTATATATTACCTGTCGTTACCTATATCATACCTATAACATTATTGTCCTCTACTAAACCTGTTATATATTACCTGTCGTTACCTATATCATACCTATAACATTATTGTCCTCTACTAAACCTGTTATATATTACCTGTCGTTACCTATATCATACCTATAACATTATTGGTCCTCTTACTAAACCTGTTATATATTACCCTGTCGTTACCTATATCATTACCTATAACATTATTG
>OY804587.1:69416373-69481373 GCA_963680875.1 Bathymodiolus brooksi
AAACCTTAGTTATATATTACGCTGTCGTTACCTATATCATACCTATAGAACATTATTGTCCTCTACTAAACCTGTTATATATTACCTGTCGTTACCTATATCATACCTATAACATTATTGTCCTCTACTAAACCTGTTATATATTACCTGTCGTTACCTATATCATACCTATAACATTATTGTCCTCTACTAAACTGTTATATATTACCTGTCGTTACCTATATCATACCTATAACATTATTGTCCTCTACTAAACCTGTTATATATTACCTGTCGTTACCTATATCATACCTATAACATTATTGTCCTCTACTAAACCTGTTATATATTACCTGTCGTTACCTATATCATACCTATAACATTATTGTCCTCTACTAAACCTGTTATATATTACCTGTCGTTACCTATATCATACCTATAACATTATTGTCCTCTACTAAACCTGTTATATATTACCTGTCGTTACCTATATCATACCTATAACATTATTGTCCTCTACTAAACCTGTTATATATTACCTGTCGTTACCTATATCATACCTATAACATTATTGTCCTCTACTAAACCTGTTATATATTACCTGTCGTTACCTATATCATACCTATAACATTATTGTCCTCTACTAAACCTGTTATATATTACCTGTCGTTACCTATATCATACCTATAACATTATTGTCCTCTACTAAACCTGTTATATATTACCTGTCGTTACCTATATCATACCTATAACATTATTGTCCTCTACTAAACCTGTTATATATTACCTGTCGTTACCTATATCATACCTATAACATTATTGTCCTCTACTAAACCTGTTATATATTACCTGTCGTTACCTATATCATACCTATAACATTATTGTCCTCTACTAAACCTGTTATATATTACCTGTCGTTACCTATATCATACCTATAACATTATTGTCCTCTACTAAACCTGTTATATATTACCTGTCGTTACCTATATCATACCTATAACATTATTGTCCTCTACTAAACCTGTTATATATTACCTGTCGTTACCTATATCATACCTATAACATTATTGTCCTCTACTAAACCTGTTATATATTACCTGTCGTTACCTATATCATACCTATAACATTATTGTCCTCTACTAAACCTGTTATATATTACCTGTCGTTACCTATATCATACCTATAACATTATTGTCCTCTACTAAACCTGTTATATATTACCTGTCGTTACCTATATCATACCTATAACATTATTGTCCTCTACTAAACCTGTTATATATTACCTGTCGTTACCTATATCATACCTATAACATTATTGTCCTCTACTAAGCCTGTTATATATTACCTGTCGTTACCTATATCATACCTATAACATTATTGTCCTCTACTAAACCTGTTATATATTACCTGTCGTTACCTATATCATACCTATAACATTATTGTCCTCTACTAAACCTGTTATATATTACCTGTCGTTACCTATATCATACCTATAACATTATTGTCCTCTACTAAACCTGTTATATATTACCTGTCGTTACCTATATCATACCTATAACATTATTGTCCTCTACTAAACCTGTTATATATTACCTGTCGTTACCTATATCATACCTATAACATTATTGTCCTCTACTAAACCTGTTATATATTACCTGTCGTTACCTATATCATACCTATAACATTATTGTCCTCTACTAAACCTGTTATATATTACCTGTCGTTACCTATATCATACCTATAACATTATTGTCCTCTACTAAACCTGTTATATATTACCTGTCGTTACCTATATCATACCTATAACATTATTGTCCTCTACTAAACCTGTTATATATTACCTGTCGTTACCTATATCATACCTATAACATTATTGTCCTCTACTAAACCTGTTATATATTACCTGTCGTTACCTATATCATACCTATAACATTATTGTCCTCTACTAAACCTGTTATATATTACCTGTCGTTACCTATATCATACCTATAACATTATTGTCCTCTACTAAACCTGTTATATATTACCTGTCGTTACCTATATCATACCTATAACATTATTGTCCTCTACTAAACCTGTTATATATTACCTGTCGTTACCTATATCATACCTATAACATTATTGTCCTCTACTAAACCTGTTATATATTACCTGTCGTTACCTATATCATACCTATAACATTATTGTCCTCTACTAAACCTGTTATATATTACCTGTCGTTACCTATATCATACCTATAACATTATTGTCCTCTACTAAACCTGTTATATATTACCTGTCGTTACCTATATCATACCTATAACATTATTGTCCTCTACTAAACCTGTTATATATTACCTGTCGTTACCTATATCATACCTATAACATTATTGTCCTCTACTAAACCTGTTATATATTACCTGTCGTTACCTATATCATACCTATAACATTATTGTCCTCTACTTAAACCTGTTATATATTACCTGTCGTTACCTATATCATACCTATAACATTATTGTCCTCTACTAAACCTGTTATATATTACCTGTCGTTACCTATATCATACCTATAACATTATTGTCCTCTACTAAACCTGTTATATATTACCTGTCGTTACCTATATCATACCTATAACATTATTGTCCTCTACTAAACCTGTTATATATTACCTGTCGTTACCTATATCATACCTATAACATTATTGTCCTCTACTAAACCTGTTATATATTACCTGTCGTTACCTATATCATACCTATAACATTATTGTCCTCTACTAAACCTGTTATATATTACCTGTCGTTACCTATATCATACCTATAACATTATTGTCCTCTACTAAACCTGTTATATATTACCTGTCGTTACCTATATCATACCTATAACATTATTGTCCTCTACTAAACCTGTTATATATTACCTGTCGTTACCTATATCATACCTATAACATTATTGTCCTCTACTAAACCTGTTATATATTACCTGTCGTTACCTATATCATACCTATAACATTATTGTCCTCTACTAAACCTGTTATATATTACCTGTCGTTACCTATATCATACCTATAACATTATTGTCCTCTACTAAACCTGTTATATATTACCTGTCGTTACCTATATCATACCTATAACATTATTGTCCTCTACTAAACCTGTTATATATTACCTGTCGTTACCTATATCATACCTATAACATTATTGTCCTCTACTAAACCTGTTATATATTACCTGTCGTTACCTATCATACCTATACCATTATTTACATGTCTACTAAACCTGTTATATATTACCTGTCGTTACCTATATCATACCTATAACATTATTGTCCCTCTACTAAACCTGTTATATATTACCTGTCGTTACCTATATCATACCTATAACATTATTGTCCTCTACTAAACCTGTTATATATACCTGTCGTTACCTATATCATACCTATAACATTATTGTCCTCTACTAAACCTGTTATATATTACCTGTCGTTACCTATATCATACCTATAACATTATTGTCCTCTACTAAACCTGTTATATATTACCTGTCGTTACCTATATCATACCTATAACATTATTGTCCTCTACTAAACCTGTTATATATTACCTGTCGTTACCTATATCATACCTATAACATTATTGTCCTCTACTAAACCTGTTATATATTACCTGTCGTTACCTATATCATACCTATAACATTATTGTCCTCTACTAAACCTGTTATATATTACCTGTCGTTACCTATATCATACCTATAACATTATTGTCCTCTACTAAACCTGTTATATATTACCTGTCGTTACCTATATCATACCTATAACATTATTGTCCTCTACTAAACCTGTTATATATTACCTGTCGTTACCTATATCATACCTATAACATTATTGTCCTCTACTAAACCTGTTATATATTACCTGTCGTTACCTATATCATACCTATAACATTATTGTCCTCTACTAAACCTGTTATATATTACCTGTCGTTACCTATATCATACCTATAACATTATTGTCCTCTACTAAACCTGTTATATATTACCTGTCGTTACCTATATCATACCTATAACATTATTGTCCTCTACTAAACCTGTTATATATTACCTGTCGTTACCTATATCATACCTATAACATTATTGTCCTCTACTAAACCTGTTATATATTACCTGTCGTTACCTATATCATACCTATAACATTATTGTCCTCTACTAAACCTGTTATATATTACCTGTCGTTACCTATATCATACCTATAACATTATTGTCCTCTACTAAACCTGTTATATATTACCTGTCGTTACCTATATCATACCTATAACATTATTGTCCTCTACTAAACCTGTTATATATTACCTGTCGTTACCTATATCATACCTATAACATTATTGTCCTCTACTAAACCTGTTATATATTACCTGTCGTTACCTATATCATACCTATAAACATTATTGTCCTCTACTAAACCTGTTATATATTACCTGTCGTTACCTATATCATACCTATAACATTATTGTCCTCTACTAAACCTGTTATATATTACCTGTCGTTACCTATATCATACCTATAACATTATTGTCCTCTACTAAACCTGTTATATATTACCTGTCGTTACCTATATCATACCTATAACATTATTGTCCTCTACTAAACCTGTTATATATTACCTGTCGTTACCTATATCATACCTATAACATTATTGTCCTCTACTAAACCTGTTATATATTACCTGTCGTTACCTATATCATACCTATAACATTATTGTCCTCTACTAAACCTGTTATATATTACCTGTCGTTACCTATATCATACCTATAACATTATTGTCCTCTACTAAACCTGTTATATATTACCTGTCGTTACCTATATCATACCTATAACATTATTGTCCTCTACTAAACCTGTTATATATTACCTGTCGTTACCTATATCATACCTATAACATTATTGTCCTCTACTAAACCTGTTATATATTACCTGTCGTTACCTATATCATACCTATAACATTATTGTCCTCTACTAAACCTGTTATATATTACCTGTCGTTACCTATATCATACCTATAACATTATTGTCCTCTACTAAACCTGTTATATATTACCTGTCGTTACCTATATCATACCTATAACATTATTGTCCTCTACTAAACCTGTTATATATTACCTGTCGTTACCTATATCATACCTATAACATTATTGTCCTCTACTAAACCTGTTATATATTACCTGTCGTTACCTATATCATACCTATAACATTATTGTCCTCTACTAAACCTGTTATATATTACCTGTCGTTACCTATATCATACCTATAACATTATTGTCCTCTACTAAACCTGTTATATATTACCTGTCGTTACCTATATCATACCTATAACATTATTGTCCTCTACTAAACCTGTTATATATTACCTGTCGTTACCTATATCATACCTATAACATTATTGTCCTCTACTAAACCTGTTATATATTACCTGTCGTTACCTATATCATACCTATAACATTATTGTCCTCTACTAAACCTGTTATATATTACCTGTCGTTACCTATATCATACCTATAACATTATTGTCCTCTACTAAACCTGTTATATATTACCTGTCGTTACCTATATCATACCTATAACATTATTGTCCTCTACTAAACCTGTTATATATTACCTGTCGTTACCTATATCATACCTATAACATTATTGTCCTCTACTAAACCTGTTATATATTACCTGTCGTTACCTATATCATACCTATAACATTATTGTCCTCTACTAAACCTGTTATATATTACCTGTCGTTACCTATATCATACCTATAACATTATTGTCCTCTACTAAACCTGTTATATATTACCTGTCGTTACCTATATCATACCTATAACATTATTGTCCTCTACTAAACCTGTTATATATTACCTGTCGTTACCTATATCATACCTATAACATTATTGTCCTCTACTAAACCTGTTATATATTACCTGTCGTTACCTATATCATACCTATAACATTATTGTCCTCTACTAAACCTGTTATATATTACCTGTCGTTACCTATATCATACCTATAACATTATTGTCCTCTACTAAACCTGTTATATATTACCTGTCGTTACCTATATCATACCTATAACATTATTGTCCTCTACTAAACCTGTTATATATTACCTGTCGTTACCTATATCATACCTATAACATTATTGTCCTCTACTAAACCTGTTATATATTACCTGTCGTTACCTATATCATACCTATAACATTATTGTCCTCTACTAAACCTGTTATATATTACCTGTCGTTACCTATATCATACCTATAACATTATTGTCCTCTACTAAACCTGTTATATATTACCTGTCGTTACCTATATCATACCTATAACATTATTGTCCTCTACTAAACCTGTTATATATTACCTGTCGTTACCTATATCATACCTATAACATTATTGTCCTCTACTAAACCTGTTATATATTACCTGTCGTTACCTATATCATACCTATAACATTATTGTCCTCTACTAAACCTGTTATATATTACCTGTCGTTACCTATATCATACCTATAACATTATTGTCCTCTACTAAACCTGTTATATATTACCTGTCGTTACCTATATCATACCTATAACATTATTGTCCTCTACTAAACCTGTTATATATTACCTGTCGTTACCTATATCATACCTATAACATTATTGTCCTCTACTAAACCTGTTATATATTACCTGTCGTTACCTATATCATACCTATAACATTATTGTCCTCTACTAAACCTGTTATATATTACCTGTCGTTACCTATATCATACCTATAACATTATTGTCCTCTACTAAACCTGTTATATATTACCTGTCGTTACCTATATCATACCTATAACATTATTGTCCTCTACTAAACCTGTTATATATTACCTGTCGTTACCTATATCATACCTATAACATTATTGTCCTCTACTAAACCTGTTATATATTACCTGTCGTTACCTATATCATACCTATAACATTATTGTCCTCTACTAAACCTGTTATATATTACCTGTCGTTACCTATATCATACCTATAACATTATTGTCCTCTACTAAACCTGTTATATATTACCTGTCGTTACCTATATCATACCTATAACATTATTGTCCTCTACTAAACCTGTTATATATTACCTGTCGTTACCTATATCATACCTATAACATTATTGTCCTCTACTAAACCTGTTATATATTACCTGTCGTTACCTATATCATACCTATAACATTATTGTCCTCTACTAAACCTGTTATATATTACCTGTCGTTACCTATATCATACCTATAACATTATTGTCCTCTACTAAACCTGTTATATATTACCTGTCGTTACCTATATCATACCTATAACATTATTGTCCTCTACTAAACCTGTTATATATTACCTGTCGTTACCTATATCATACCTATAACATTATTGTCCTCTACTAAACCTGTTATATATTACCTGTCGTTACCTATATCATACCTATAACATTATTGTCCTCTACTAAACCTGTTATATATTACCTGTCGTTACCTATATCATACCTATAACATTATTGTCCTCTACTAAACCTGTTATATATTACCTGTCGTTACCTATATCATACCTATAACATTATTGTCCTCTACTAAACCTGTTATATATTACCTGTCGTTACCTATATCATACCTATAACATTATTGTCCTCTACTAAACCTGTTATATATTACCTGTCGTTACCTATATCATACCTATAACATTATTGTCCTCTACTAAACCTGTTATATATTACCTGTCGTTACCTATATCATACCTATAACATTATTGTCCTCTACTAAACCTGTTATATATTACCTGTCGTTACCTATATCATACCTATAACATTATTGTCCTCTACTAAACCTGTTATATATTACCTGTCGTTACCTATATCATACCTATAACATTATTGTCCTCTACTAAACCTGTTATATATTACCTGTCGTTACCTATATCATACCTATAACATTATTGTCCTCTACTAAACCTGTTATATATTACCTGTCGTTACCTATATCATACCTATAACATTATTGTCCTCTACTAAACCTGTTATATATTACCTGTCGTTACCTATATCATACCTATAACATTATTGTCCTCTACTAAACCTGTTATATATTACCTGTCGTTACCTATATCATACCTATAACATTATTGTCCTCTATTAAGACCTGTTATATATTACCTGTCGTTACCTATATCATACCTATAACATTATTGTCCTCTACTAAACCTGTTATATATTACCTGTCGTTACCTATATCATACCTATAACATTATTGTCCTCTACTAAACCTGTTATATATTACCTGTCGTTACCTATATCATACCTATAACATTATTGTCCTCTACTAAACCTGTTATATATTACCTGTCGTTACCTATATCATACCTATAACATTATTGTCCTCTACTAAACCTGTTATATATTACCTGTCGTTACCTATATCATACCTATAACATTATTGTCCTCTACTAAACCTGTTATATATTACCTGTCGTTACCTATATCATACCTATAACATTATTGTCCTCTACTAAACCTGTTATATATTACCTGTCGTTACCTATATCATACCTATAACATTATTGTCCTCTACTAAACCTGTTATATATTACCTGTCGTTACCTATATCATACCTATAACATTATTGTCCTCTACTAAACCTGTTATATATTACCTGTCGTTACCTATATCATACCTATAACATTATTGTCCTCTACTAAACCTGTTATATATTACCTGTCGTTACCTATATCATACCTATAACATTATTGTCCTCTACTAAACCTGTTATATATTACCTGTCGTTACCTATATCATACCTATAACATTATTGTCCTCTACTAAACCTGTTATATATTACCTGTCGTTACCTATATCATACCTATAACATTATTGTCCTCTACTAAACCTGTTATATATTACCTGTCGTTACCTATATCATACCTATAACATTATTGTCCTCTACTAAACCTGTTATATATTACCTGTCGTTACCTATATCATACCTATAACATTATTGTCCTCTACTAAACCTGTTATATATTACCTGTCGTTACCTATATCATACCTATAACATTATTGTCCTCTACTAAACCTGTTATATATTACCTGTCGTTACCTATATCATACCTATAACATTATTGTCCTCTACTAAACCTGTTATATATTACCTGTCGTTACCTATATCATACCTATAACATTATTGTCCTCTACTAAACCTGTTATATATTACCTGTCGTTACCTATATCATACCTATAACATTATTGTCCTCTACTAAACCTGTTATATATTACCTGTCGTTACCTATATCATACCTATAACATTATTGTCCTCTACTAAACCTGTTATATATTACCTGTCGTTACCTATATCATACCTATAACATTATTGTCCTCTACTAAACCTGTTATATATTACCTGTCGTTACCTATATCATACCTATACCATTATTGTCCTCTACTAAACCTGTTATATATTACCTGTCGTTACCTATATCATACCTATAACATTATTGTCCTCTACTAAACCTGTTATATATTACCTGTCGTTACCTATATCATACCTATAACATTATTGTCCTCTACTAAACCTGTTATATATTACCTGTCGTTACCTATATCATACCTATAACATTATTGTCCTCTACTAAACCTGTTATATATTACCTGTCGTTACCTATATCATACCTATAACATTATTGTCCTCTACTAAACCTGTTATATATTACCTGTCGTTACCTATATCATACCTATAACATTATTGTCCTCTACTAAACCTGTTATATATTACCTGTCGTTACCTATATCATACCTATAACATTATTGTCCTCTACTAAACCTGTTATATATTACCTGTCGTTACCTATATCATACCTATAACATTATTGTCCTCTACTAAACCTGTTATATATTACCTGTCGTTACCTATATATTACCTGTCGTTACCTATATCATACCTATAACATTATTGCCATCTACTAAAGCTGTTGCTTCTGTTTCCTTGACAATCGTTGGTTCTATGTCTTCCTTTGATGTCATTCCAGATTTAACTTCATTCATATATTGCTCTAAGCAATAAAATAAACAAATATATTCGTCACCAGGTATTGTAATAAAAAATATATATATATATTCGTCACCAGATACTGTCAATTTTTTTGCATATAATACGTTGTAACAATATATCTTCGAACATTTCTTTCATTTGAATCATAGGTACCCGATTTGTGGACCCCCCCTTTTTTTATTTTTTAATTCATCACTTTTGTGGGACGTTTTCATTGGGGGGTCCACAAATCGGGTACCTATGATTTGAATGTAGCAAATCCATTAATTAAAACAGTCACGCAATTACCTTATTACAATAAGTGAAGATTTGTTTTTTACATAACCAAGAATTTCTGATGGTTAATTTGAATGCATCACTGTGAGTTTTACGATCTCCGCCGTGACTTGATTAACTGTAACGGGATATCTGTGTAATAGACTACCACAGATATGTTCCGCTTGTCATTATTATAATCACAATGCCATCCTTCTTTCCTCTGTCATAACTTATCATCAGTTGTTTAACCAGATTAACACGACGGGTGGCACTAGTGAAGCAGGATATGCTTATCATTTAGAAACACGTGAGTTTTTAGTGGCGTACGTATTGCTCAATCTTTTGTTTTCTGTGTAGTGTTTTGTAGACGATTGTCTGTCGTTTTCTTCTTTTTCGTTTGACTATTGTATTGTACTTCTGGTATCTTCTGGTATCTTCAAACATTTCGTATCGCTATACAGATTTTTTATTATTTGATTATATCGGGAAGTACAGATCAGATGTTTTGGTCTATGCAAGGAGTTTATACTTATCTTGATTTTTCTTTGAAATATATCTGCAAAAGCAAATATTAAAAAGAGCTTGGATATACCAAAAGAGTAATCAGAATTCGAAAATCGAAGAAGGACATACAAGACAATGGCCAGAAGACAAAGGACAAAAGGACAAACAACTATCTACAATACACTACACTGAAAACAAAAAGATCGAGTAACACGAACCCCACTATGCACCGGTTAAATATTAAGAATAAAATATATTATATTTGATTATTGGTCTTTGATGCCACATTCAGCAATATTTTAGCCATATTTGTTGATTGGAAAAAATCGAGAAAAAAACAAAGTACAAATTATTAAACTACCAAAGTTACGTTAAATGAATTTGTAATTTTTTTTTACAAAATCCAATCAAAGTAGTGTAAATTTACCTAATTTGTTCAGTCCATGACTAGCGTGTCCTCTATAATCTGCAGACGTGATTAAATCCGCTAGAACGGTGCTGTGTTTTACTTTGAGGCCAACAGCCCCCATACAACGGATCACAAATCGGTGGACTTCATCCTTTGGTATTATTACCGACCCTCCGTCTGCCATGATGAATGTAGTAATAAAATGTGGCACAAAGATACAATAGGCTTGATGTATTCATAGATAAGAGAGAGAATTGATATGCAACAACGTGGTCACACGAATGACTATGAAACTATGTACTATATATTGACCTGTTAATTATATGTCACTGAGACTTTAGATAATTTATTATGTTTAAGACAGTGGTGTGAAAAGGCACATTCAAATGAATTGAATATCTCGGACAAATGTAGAAATTTAGTCCATGATATTCTAAGTGCCTAGATGCATTTTCTTCAATAGTGGCACTCCGTCCTGATTGTATGTTTGAATCGATGGATGCCATAATATCTTAGCTGTGTTATATATTTTGTAGATGTAATGACCCCCATTCTTAATACTGCGGTCTAGTCTGAAAACTTGGAGATTAATAAAATCGTGTGTCTTTGTGAATTTTGATTATACTATGCAAGTTTTAATCTTATAGTCTTCTGCACTGCACTGTGCTCCCGATCAAACATCGAGGGATACATGTAGAAAAGGGAAGTGTCTCCACTGCCGGGTATTACATGTCCAATCAGTGCCTATCATCACTAAAGTTGTGAGCTCGAACCCCAATCATGGCGAGGTGTACTCGAAACAACATTATGTGATATAGTGATTGTCAATGACCTGAGACAGGTTGGTGGTTTCTTCCAGGTATTCCGGTTTCCTCCACCAATAAAACTGACCGTCACGATATAAATGAAATATTGTTGAATGTGGCGTTAAGCACCATAAACCATCCACCCACTGCCAGGTATCACCTCTGAAAAGGGGGTATCCACTAGCTTAGCTGCGGAACCGTAGCCCTTTATGGTCCTTTTTATTTTTATTTTTTTTTGCGGACCGTCCGCAAAAAAAAAAATAAAAATAAAAAGGACCATAAAGTTCTGCGGTTCCGCAGCTACCACTAGCTGTGCTGGACGAAACAAACACACCCGAGTGCCTGTTGTATGGAGAATGTTATTCTCCTTTTATTTAAAAGACAATTTGTAGCAGCTCTCAATGATCAATAGTTTGTAAATATTACCATAAACTTACTCCTTTTTGGAACAAATGAATTGACGGACGAACAGAATACGTTAATTTTCGTTTCGATACAGAAATACATTATCAAAAGTAAAATATACCATGATCATATGGCTTACCATACTTTAGTGACGTACATCTCGCCTCAAAATTAATCATAAGTTATCACTTTTCCCTCCTTAGTATACATTATTAGTATTTCACATAATTTTATTCTACTCTATCAAATTATTATCTTCCCTGGCCAGGGTTCCTGTGTCCACATAGCGCGATACGTTCATGTAGCGTTGTGTGGACTCAGTGACCTTGACTCGGGAGGATGTCTTATTATAAATTACAATGTACCAGCAATATTATTATTATATGTTATTCAGCTATCAGACAGGGTATATAATGTGACATTCCCGGCTTAGGATCTATATTCCCTGAGGCGCAGCCGAAGGGAATATATATCAGAAGCCGGGAATGTCACATTGTATACCCTGTCTGATAGCTGAATAACAGATATATTACGGATTTAACCTTTTTTTTTAAATACAACATCCAACTGTATTAAATAAATTTGCATCTTTTATTTTCATTTTTCGTATCTTTAGATGTCCATTTCCGTACCTTTGACGTCATTCTTCAATGACGTCAAAATATGTGTCACGTCATAATTCATGTATAGGGTGTCTCATGAAGGAATAAACTGTACTAAATTTCTAAATCAATACAGTTTCATATGTAATAAATTTTATAAACTTTATAAATATAACATTAATATATCACATAACAAAACAACGGGTTTGCGAAACAGCTTCAATAATTTAAATGTTAACAACATGTAAATAAAACCTTGCCCTTGGTGTGGCCTCATGACGTCGAAAGTTTTCAAGGCTCAACGTTTTGTTTATTTGTTATGGTACAGCCGTGGAACATAGGAGTTTGCTGAATCGATCAGGTATTTGTGACGGAATTAACTGTTGTAATATTTTTTTGTCCATGCAGCCGTTTTGAGTATAAAAACAGCATTTAATTTGGTAAAAATACATTTATTATTCCGTATTATAGCGAGCATCGCAAGATGCGAGCTAAACAGCAACATGTGTGTAAGGAGATGAATATATACGAACAATACCAACCGGAAGTGGTTTTTAAGTTTCAGCATAGAATGCACAATCGGAGTGAATCACCGGAAATAGCCTATTAATTAGAATAAAAAATAACTATCCAGTTTAAAAATAACCAAAAAAAATAGGAATCCGTACAGCTTCTTTACATGAAACGATTAATTTATTTTAAAAAATTGACAATCGCTAGGCCTTCTTGTTTCGCCCCTAAAAAAGCTGTCGTCACACGATTTCTATACAGTCGGAGAGCAGACTCGATAATGGCGTCATTTCAATTAATTTGTCACGTACATTTTTTACCGGAATCGGACACGTTTTAGAATACATCGACCAAGTGTTGAAAATTCACTCGTTTTAATCGTTGCGAGCGTCAAATATAACTGAAGAAGCGAGAAAAACATAGCAAATGGTTTCTTTCATTTAAATTTGAGGCCCGGTGCTTGAACTTCTTGTAACAAAGGAGTAATGCAGAAATTAAAACGACACGGAAATGGCGGAAGTTGTTTCAAAAAACACGAAAAATTAAAAATTAAAATATTTGCCGAAAGGGTGATGGAAAATCATATATATAGTTCAATAGATTTCTATATTAGTATTTCAAAGAAACATTTTCTGTAATTAAACATACAATAGAACTTTTTTCTGTCAGATGGATCGTGTCACATTTTGGTTGGATTCAAGGGAGGTAACTAGAATCATCAAATACTCAGTAATTTTTAACGTTCTATTTATAGAACGAGTGTAAGTAAATGCATGTTTTCTCAATAAAACAAATATTATTTTGTATTAAAAATGTTGAAATTAGTCAGAATAATTGTCTATTATATCTACAGCTATTAAATTGATCAAATATAATTTAACAGATGAGTCCAAATTTGAGATTTTATGGAACCACAACAGTATTACTGTAAAAGTAATCCTGTTAAGCTGACTTTTCGGTCGAAATACATGTAAAGTTGTTCCATGAAGGTACAACAAAACAAGAATCAACTGTAATGGTCTACTAAATATAAAATTTTATCACATGCATAGTACATCCTCGTAATGACTCTTGAGCAGAACTCGTGTTAGCCAATATTTACTATTTTATAGATGTTTCTTTAAAAAAAGGGAGGGGTGTAATATTTTTAACCTTTTTTTTCTTAAACAAAAGCAGATCATACTGTACTAAAATCCATTATTTAATAACTTTTTACAAAATAAAATTCACAAAAACTTCAACCAATTTTTTTTTTATTAAAAATAATAAAACATTTGAATAATAGGAGAAAACCGGATGGGGCTCTAATTTAAAATTCTAATTGAATATGCTGATGCCATTACCATAGAAAATTTGCATGCACAAATGTATCAGAATTTAAAGTTAACTTTATTCTTTCTAGAAGATCCTTTCCCTTAAATTAAATGGTCTTTCTTTGACTGTATATACTTTTGTCACAAAAGCAACATTCTAGTTGGGGTTTGAAATTTCTATATTTCTTGTAGTGATCAATACAGAGAAAAAATTGATTAGATGTACATGCTTCGTTGTTATTCTGATCTAGCTAAATCTGAAAGCACGACTGGAATAAGTCAACATTAACTGATGTCAAAAAGCATACAAGTTTATTACTGCAGTCATTATTTTCTGCATTAGCCGCAGTATGGAGTGTAAATTCACATGGGTCAAATGACACATTACCATAGCTGTCAAAGTTTGCTGTTGTTAAATTTAAATCATTTGTTTCAAATGCACAGCTTGTATCTATAGCTGAATCATATTTTCTCAATTTTCTTTTGCTTGATATTGCTTCTGTATCGTGGGACATTTCCAGTGATTTTCTAAATCGAGCCTCACACATTCTACAAATACAGTCATCATCTTTGAATGCATATGCATTTTTGACAAAAGTATAAAACAGTGGTTGATTTCACCCCTGTGAGAGGTGCCAGTAGCGCTTAGTCACATCTTCTCGTTTACAGTTTATGCAAGGGCTTGGTGGTCTGATTTCATGCACCCCGCAGGGCTTTCAAAATTTTTCAAATGTACCAGTACTTCACATATTTACAGGCAGTACTTTTTCTTAAAAATTGAACATTTTTCATGAATATCTTATACAGTATGTGGCCAAAAGTATTGCCACATGTAAACAAAATCCCTATATAATCAACCAAAACCATATTTTTTCAAAAAATTATTGTGAAGTCATTTCTGGGTAGATTTTAACAAATTTGACACCAAAACATTCAGAATTGTCTATATTTTGACTGTTTATTTGCTCATTATGTTTATACGAGTGGTTTTTATTTGTACATAATTTAAATATAACAAATAAAAATTGACTTTGATTTTCCTATATATTTCAACTAAAAATAAATCCTAAAAATTAACAATCCTGTTTAAATTATCTAC
This sequence comes from Bathymodiolus brooksi, assembly GCA_963680875.1. Taxonomy (NCBI): domain Eukaryota; kingdom Metazoa; phylum Mollusca; class Bivalvia; order Mytilida; family Modiolidae; genus Bathymodiolus; species Bathymodiolus brooksi. The sequence continues at coordinate 69,432,315 of OY804587.1, forward strand.
AAATAAAAACCACTCAGTCATATAAACCCAATGAGCAAATAAACATGCTGTACAACATTCTTTGAAATTAGGAGGTACCAATTACCATTTTAAGTGGGTACCTGGTACCGTCCCTTACTAAAACTAAAAGGCCTGCACCCGTTGACAGTTTGACTTTCGTGGCATATTTCAGAAAGGGGGGGTGCATATAACCAAGTTCGGGTTGTAGATTGACAGAATGGGATAAATCCATCGAATTTCTAGACAATTTGCATTGTACATCAAAACAGTGTGTTTTACCTCACATGCCTACCGTTATTCCATTGTTTACATGTGTAAATATTGATTGTACGAGCAAAATGGGAGGAGCAAATTGTTCAACTTTGACTCTGTTTGAGTGACGTTGGAATATGGACTATTTTTCTTAAACTGTTACGAGTGATGTAAATTCCCTTTTACCCAATGAAGTGTAGATATTATTCAGTCCAAGGAACCAGTTTTTTATTTTTTTCATACACGGGAACTTTATTCTGTCAGATGCAAAAAGTGTAAACATACGCGACAAAAAAAAATTACGATTTTCCGAGGTAAAGAAAAAAACCGTTATTTTTACATTCATCGCAGACCGATTTTATACCAGACTGAAAATCATGACCATTAATAAATATAAATGTGATTTTTTAATCATATTTCAACAATTTTCATTGGTTTAATAGAAGAAAAACGTAGTTTTCCAAGTACGTATAATTGTTTGGGTTTGTGAAGCGCCATCTAGCGGAAAATATTTACGATTATCTCCCTTGGATTTTTAAATATTCCACGGACCGGAAAATTAGAATTTTTGCGAGTCTGCTGTTCAACTGTATAGTTTACGTCACACAAGTATTGTTACGTCACGTGATCCATTGATGATCGCTGTCACTGTCAGAGTAAACAATCATTGCCCTGCGTTTCTCAAGTTGGTGGCGATTTACAGTTGGTTGCCGAATAATTGTTTATGTATTGAACGGTGCAGTTCCCAGCAATGTGAAAAGAATGTCTTTAATATTTAAAATTAGTAAGATAAATCTTGAGTACGTTGCGATTTTCCTGACGGAGATTCCTCAATGTTTACAAAGACGTCACAGGGGTTTTCTCGCATTCCAAACCTATGACGTCACGAAAGTTAGTTCCGACTAAAGTACGGCATCTTGTATCACATAGGTTGTATATATTAGCAAAATAGATGTATTTCTATAGAATACATACTTACGGTTAGAATAATGATCATTACAGAGTGAAGTACAGGAAACAGCCTTTTAATTTGAATAAAAAATAACTATCCAGTTTAAAAATACCCCCCCCCCCCAAAAAAAAATAGAAAGGAAACCGTACAGCTTCTTTACATGAAACGATTAATTTATTTAAAAAATGGACAATCGTTAGACCTTCTTGTTTCTCCCCTAAAGCTGATCATGTCGCTCATGGTTTCAAAACATAGAAAAAAAAGGAATATAAAGATAATTTTTTTAAAAACAATATTGATTCAGTTGCCATGCAACCCGTTTAGATACATTTTTGTACACATGAGACAGAAAAAAACATTCAAAGTCTTGTCGTTTGTGTGATGCAAAAATATCGTTTGCTATGATCTAGCTTTACAAGACACAATGACGAAAAGAGCGAAAAAAAATATAAAAGAAAACTGCTTTAAATCAGTGAAAGCGTTAAAGGTAATTGCTATCTTAACAGTATATCTATGATTTTCTCTTTAATTCTAAATCTACCTATCAAGCGCCCTTCCGTGCAAAAAACGTTGCATTTTTCTGCCATACGCCTAGTTTGCAGCTATAGGCCTACAAACCGACAATATATGGCCATTTATGGAGTTAGTACTACAAACGGTTTAAGTTAACTTATATTTTATAGGCAGTAAACGAGTAGAACATGGACAAAAATTATAAGAGCGATTACCAGCAGCCTTTTCATTTTATCTTTTTTTTACCAAAAAAAGAACATATTTCGGAGATAACATGACTTCAAAGTTTGAAATATATTAGCAGGGGCTCCCAAATGCCCCTAAAATCTGGCATGTGCCACCATAATTACTGATATTCCTAATAATATACAATTATGGCCTTCATGAGAAGTTAACTTGATCCATAATTATTAAATTGAGAAAGGGTTATTTCCCCGAGGTCTGATTTTCTATTATTGTTTATCTAAAAATTGTTGAAATAAATGAAGTTAAGATTAAATAAATCCTAATCAAGTCTTATTATAATTAAAATCTTATAAACACGGCTTTGTTTACTTTTCGTCACTGTCTCCATGTTTATCTGCGTTCAACTGGTAATTTCGTTGTTAATCATTTAAAGTTGTTTATTTGTAATAAAATTTATATTGAACCTTGTCAATAAATTTCTTTACGGTATTTTAAGGCACAGTTTCAACCACAATTTCGCTATCCATCTCTTAATTCCCAATTTTACCATTTTTAAAATTCCGTAGAAGATTGATCACCTTGACCGCCTAAAATTTTTAAATTACCGTATTTGTCCTATTAGAATCGAAATAATTCATGCCGGCCATACTTTATTGTTATTCAAATATGGGTAGGCATTATATTAATGAGATTTAACCCCTAGCTGCAGAACCGTAGATATTTAGGTCCTTTTTGTTTTTTTCGGGGTCCGCCCTATCAGAAAATTTCACAAGGACCTAAAGAGCTATATATATATATATATTTATTTGGAAAAACTACCCCTTTACAACGGGGGCAACCACCACCGGGGTAGCAGTGGCCGCGTCCAAGATATGCTTACATATTATAAAACTATATACAGTACATACTAAAAATAATATATACAGTGAAATGTCACACAATTTCAGTTTAAACTGTCTCTCTTTCTGTTAAGATCGTATTTAGTACATGTAAAACACAAACTGAATTGTAGAAAAATATGTTACAAACACAGATCACATAAAATTTCCCTAAATATTTTCTTAGTAAAATATCAAACAAAAACCCTATTGACAATTATTATTTAATATTTTTAGATAGAAAAAAAAAAACAAATATAATAACGTACAATTATAGTAAAATATATATTATAAAACATACAATTATAGTAAAATATATATTATAAAACATACAATTATAGTAAAATATATATTATAAAACATACAATTATAGTAAAATATATATTATAAAACATATATTATAGTAAAATATATATTATGTCACTTAGTCATTCGGCGATTTGGGACCTTAGCATAAAAATATTGCACAAAAACCTCTTACATAGTTTATCAATTTCATCTCCTATAAAATTAGAGAAATGATATCCCAAATCACCGATTAAAAACATCATTTTTCCATGTGGCGGCAATCCAGTGAAGTCAGCATCTACGTTTTGTCCACAAAATAGGGTTGTTATGTCCGAGTTTAACTCATTTCTCAAATTAGTATATGCTTCACATTCAAGTAGCACGTGATTCACATTTTCTTCATAATTGTTTGTACATATTGTACATTGAGGATTAGTGCGAATTTGCATACGACATAAGGTACTGTTTACTGGCAAGCAGTTGGTCCTTGCTAGAAGTTTGAGCCTTGAACCGCGAAAATCATTTATATTGATTAAATATTTTTGGGTTCTACCTGTGATATTAAACGTTTTGTACAAATGCAAGCTTGACTTCGTATCTATATTGTCAAGTTCTTTTCTTCGTGTAAATTCACCAAAAAATGTATAGAATGTACCTTTGTTAAAACTTCCATTTATAAAATGATCTAGACCAACCGACTCAAATAAAGATCGTATGTAATCAAAATAAGGCCATTCCTTTATATTTTTACTAAATAGTTCATCAAATGTTTGCTTGCACAGTCTTGTTGAATTTAGTTCAGAGAATCTTGAAAAATAAGAAATTCTCTGCCTATCTAAAAAAGCATTAATTGGTTCCCATCCTAACTCTAATAATAAAGCACTTATAGGAATATTAATTTTTGTACGTAAAATAATTTTTGCCGCTTTGTATTGTATACTTTGTAGTAAATTACGCTGCGCTTCCGACGACGGAAGCCATATGGAACAGCCATGTGCAATACATGGACGTATTACTGAGGTCCATAAAGCGTTTCCGAATTCTACCCTATTAAACTCGCCGTGTTTTCCTAGGATCCTTACCATACCGTTTAGTTTATTTTCTAAATTTTCTTTTAGGTACTTAAGAATATGATGAGTTGGCTTAAGATTTCTAGACAAATATACACCTAGTTCTAATAATAAAACCCTAAATGCTCGCTTACTCGCAAGGGTTATAACGGGATGCCATTACACGTAATGGAGCAGCCGCCGAGATTTTTTGCGCTCGCTTACAGAGCTTCTGACGCCTGCATTTATCAATAATAAGACATAACCTTTCCTTTTGTCCATTATTATAACAAGTTTGTATCACCTACCAGTATTTTAGAATGTAATTCCCACAAAATAAAAATCTCCTCTTTGAAAATTTTGAATTTCGTCATTTCCGGCCTCACTATTTAGATGTCGATACCATATTTGGCGATTTAGGCGTGAATGCTTACCAATCGTAACTACTCGGCCATTCTCGCTCCCCTGCAAATAACAGGGTAGCGAGAATGGCCGAGTAGTTACGATTGGAATGTTTACCATATTTAGAAAAGCTCCGCCTTCCGTAGTTTCCGGTTATGGAAAACGATCGATAAATTTGAACAAGGTTGTTGCTAACTTTGAAAAGCATATATTTCTCAGCCAAACCGATTTAACAAGGACTGGGATCATCAGTAATTGTTATAATGAAATGTTTGAAGCGTAAATAGTGAGTTTTTATGTTTCAACTGCAACTTTTTTTTTGCTCCATTGTGACGAATGGGACCGCGTTGTAGCTCTGCCGAGACACAAGTTTGTCACAGGAGCTACATTATTGCAGCTAATATACACCTAAATATTTGTAATTATCGGTTTCATCAATTTTTTCATTTCCGAGATACCATTTCCTGTTTTTGTCAATGCGTTGACCTACCACTAAAACTTTCGATTTTGAGTGGTTAAATTTTAGATTCCACTTACAAGCAAAATCATGGGAAATTTTTAACATTTTCCGGAGGTCGGATTCAGATTCTGCGATAAGAGCGACATCATCGGCGTACATCAGGGCATTTATAATTTTGGACGAAAAAGAGACTCCTATGTTCTCTTTTTCAAGCATATCTGAAAGGTCCTTCATCAAAATTGAGAACAGAGTAAGGGAGAGAATACATCCCTGTTTAACTCCAAAGTCTTGATCGAACCATTCAGATTTATACGATCCAAAAATTACTTTGTTCTCTACATTACTGTAAATTTCTTTTAAGAGACGCCATATGTTCCCCTGTACCCCATTTTTCCACAATAAGTAAAAAAGACCGTCACGCCAAACTCTATCAAATGCTTTTGATAGATCAAGGAAAGCTATATAAGTTTTTAGTTTAGATGACTTTCTTTGGGAGCATATACCGTTTAATGTGAATAAGTGGTCCTCGGGACGTCTGTTTTTTCTAAAGGCACCCTGGCTTTCACCGAGTACATTTTTATCCTCGAGGAAAGCCATAATAGTATTTTCCATAATGCTTGCATACATTTTGTACACGTTTGAGGTCAGAGTAATACCTCTATAGTTATTTAGATCATAAATAGATGCGGACTTATGAATCGGAATAATGATACCTTTTTGCCAATCTGATGGGGTCTGTTCAAGATCACTTATGGTTATGAACAGATTTGTAAGAGAGGTAATCATGACATCACCACCGAATTTTAGAAACTCGTTTGGAATTCCGTCAAGACCAACCGCTTTGCCAGATTTCAATGAAACTAGAGCTCGTTGAACGATATCGGCTTGTATATTCAGAGAAAACATATTTTTTGTCGGAATTTTATCGTTTTGTGCTTGAGAAATGAATGTTTTAACATAATTCGTATGGGCTTCATTTTGATGAGTCGAGTCTCTCCCAATATCGCCAAAATGTTTTATAAGACATTTTTCAATTTTGCCCTTTTTGTCGATAATAGTTGTTTTATCGACCGGATCAATAATCTGAGAAGGAGTAACATTAGCTTTGTTATCGCGTAGCATTTCCCAGAAACCTTTAGCTTTATTTTTAGAATTAATGCACTTATTATTAAATAAGCGCATTTTATCTGCATTAATTTTCCGTTGTACAGCTTCTTGTACGGCTTTCTTCCGTTTCATATACGAATCAGTAAGAAGTTTTCCTACGTGACTGTCAGACTGTCTTAATTTGTCATGGGAACGTTTTAGTCTATTAGAAGCTTGTCTAGACTTTATTAGTCCCTCCAGTTCTTTATCCCAAAACTTTTTATAATTTTTAACTTTTTTATGTTTTCCGATGATGTGATTGGCAGTATTATTGATATTATTTTTCCATGTTTCCCATATCGTATTTACATTATTACATACGGGTAAGGGAGATAATTCGAATGCTTTCTTAAGATAAGTTTGGAAGGCTTCCTAATCAGTATTTTCATTTATTTTCCACTTATAGTTCCGCAGCTACATTAAATCATGCTCTTAAATATATGTAGGATTGACAGATTGAGGTTCGGACATGAAAGACCCACTGACTCAGACTGTTGTCTAATATGTACATGTCTTTCTGTAAGAAATTTTGAAAACGCAATCATTAAATCATACACACACGTACAACCGCATTGTATCTTCCTCTTCTTCCTGTGTAGAACAAGAGTCGTCGCCGACTGTTTTAAGTTCTGCGGGACTAGGCATGCCAGGCACACACAGCTGATGTCCCCAAGACTGTACAACTAAACACTTCACTATGACACAGTTAAAACTATTTACACTGGTTGGCGTGGCTAACCTGTTGTTGGAGGTTAACCCTGAACTCCTCTATGGAGCTGGCCCCAACTGTGGTGTCTGGTAGGTGGTTCCATTCCCGTGCTGTTCTTTGGAAGGAGTTTCTGAGAGTGTCATAATTGGACCTCTCCTGGAAGAACCTATGTTGACCTCTGGTTCTGCTGTCACCAGGTATGGGGTATAAGTCTCGGTCGAAGTCCAAGAGTTGATCTTATACATCATAACGAGTCTGCTTATCCTCCTCCGTTGTTCTAAAGTCTGCCACTCAAGTGATGTTAACATGCTTGTCACGCATCCTTGTGTTCTGCTGGTGTAATCATTTATGACGAAGCGGGAAGCTCTTCTTTGTACATTTTCTAACGTCTGTATCAGGGTTTAGGTGGTGGGATCACAAACCATTGCTGCGTATTCCAGTGTTGGTCGTAGGATCGTGAGGTAGCTGGTTTCTCTTACTTGTTTCATTTTGACCAACTGCCGATTGGTCCGATCAAAATTGTTTGTTTACAACAAGAGAAGTGGATCAGTGGGGGTAAGACATTCCATATTTTATGCCTTTTCTGTCGGAGTTAAGAATTGATTTGTGCGTGAAAAGGATGATTATATGTTTCTTTATGAAAGCTATTATTTGTTTTCTTATATCATTGACATTTCTGTGGACTTTGAACCACATTTTTCCAAATAATCATGTCAAAATTTAACGTTATGAACTTTCATCATTTGTTTTACAAAACATGTACATAAACACATACGAGCAACACGACCCAGAGGGCCTGTGCACGACCCCCGGATGAAAAGGATACTTTTTTAAATGATAGACGTTTGACTCTTCACAGTCACTTGAAGTTTCAAAAATAAAAAATAAAATAAGAAAAAAATGTGGACTCATAATCATAGACTAGTAAAATACATGTACATGTCTATGCGTAGATGCGATGCTCGCCTGTAGGCTGTGCCTAATCCATATTACCATTGATTCGGTGAAGCGTAATGTTTTGTCGTCCATGTTTTAATCGTTTTTGGGGACTGAAATATATACCCCGTCTGTTTTCCGAATATATACTGACATTCAGGGTTGAAGAACCAATGAAAATATGTGTAACAAACTAAATTCGTAATATTATATGTTATTCAGCTATCAGACAGGGTATATAATGTGACATTCCCGTCTTAGGATCTATATTCACTGAGGCGCACCCGAAGGGAATATACATCCTAAGCCGGGAATGTCACATTATATACCCTGTCTGATAGCTGAATAACAGATATATTACGGATTTAACCTTTTTTTTTAAATACAACATCCAACTGTATTAAATAAATTTGCCTCTTTTATTTTCATTTTTCGTATCTCTAGATGTCCGTTTCCGTACCTTTGACGTCATTCTTCAATGACGTCATAATATGTGTCACGTCATATTTCATGTATAGGGTGTCTCATGAAGGAAAATACTGTAAATTTCTAAATCAATAGTTTCATATGTAGTAAATTTATAAAAATTTTAGATATAACATTAATATATCACATAACAAAACAACGGGTTTGCGAAACAGTTTCAATAATTTAAATGTTAACTACATGTAAATAAAACCTTGGTGTGGCCCCATGGCCATGACGTCGAAAGTTTTCAAGGCTCAACGTTTTGTTTATTTGTTATGGTACAGCCGTGGAACATAGGAGTTTGCTGAATCGATCAGGTATTTGTGACATAATTAACCGTTGTAATATTTTTTTGTTCATGCAGCCGTTTTGAGTATAAAAACAGCATTTAATTTGGTAAAAATACATTTATTATTCCGTATTATACCATTGATTCAGTGAAGCGTAGTGTTTTGTCGTCCGTGTTTTAATCGTTTTTGGGGACTGAAATATATACCCCGTCTGTTTTCCGAATATATGCTGACATTCAGGGCTGAAGAACCAATGAAAATATGTGTAACAAACTAAATTCGTAATATATAAATATATTAATAGTTATAGATATATTTTATAAAGAGCATGCTATAATAGTCATGATTATGTTATGTATGTTTATTTTAGGAGACAGATTTATAAAAGCAATAATTGCTTGTTTCTGAATCCTGTCTGTATTTACTATGTTTGATGTACTGTATATTCTGATTATTTTCTAAATAAATATTGTTTAAATTAATAGTTTGCTAAGAGTGGTCGTTGATGGCGCGTTGGAAAGTTGAATTTGTCGACTCTATCCATCATATTCTCAATTTTCTGTAGCAATATTAATCTAAACTTCAGTCTCTAGGTCCATCCCACGACCACCTTTTTACCAACATAGAATACCTTCTCGCTGGAAAGTCTGATCGTGAACCATAGTGAATAACGTGTTCGGAGAGTGCCACACTAGCTCCTATACGTTAAAGACCTCTCTTGTAGATTGCCGACTAAAAGAAAGCTTAGTGTAGCCGCTACAAAAGACTAAATTGCTGGTCACTATCCAACTACATATACTATTTCAGTGACAGTCGTTACACCGATATTGTCCCATTCCTCTCACATTTCTAGTTTTTTTTATGCTGTTGGTTTTTTTTTATGTTGTTTTTGTTTTTTGTGTTTTTTTTGTTTGGTTGTTTTTGTTATTATGTTGAACTTGATGTCGTCCTGAATATGCATGTAATATTTCCCATTCGACATTAAGCAACAAGCAAGTCTATAGTGAACTAAATCTACATACGTCGCATGCTTTCCCGACCTTGTTGTACTATATAATAGGTCCGTAACCTACTAAATCTACATACGTCGCATGCTTTCCCGAACTTTTTGTCCTATATAATAGGTCCGTAGCCTACTAAATCTACATACCGGTACGTCGCATGCTTTCCCGACCTTTTTGTCCTATATAATAGGTCCGTAACCTACTAAATCTACATACGTGGCATGCTTTCCCGACCTTGTTGTCGCATATAATAGGTCCGTAGCCTACCAAATCAGGGACGGATCCAGGATTTCAAGTTACGGGGGGGGGGGGGGGGGGCGAACTTAAAAAAATTGCGCCGAGCGGAGGGAGGCGCGAAAATTTTTGGGGTATTTCGTGTGAAAAATCACGATTTTACGCAAAAAATCATATTTTTTCCAATTTTAGGGGGGGGGGGGGCGCCGGGTGCGCCCCCTCCCCCCCCCCCCGCAAATCTACATGCGTTGCATACTTTCACGTTTATTTCCACATATCTATTACGTCTGTAGCCAACTAAATCTACACATGTATATTCTTTTTCATGCTTTTCCATCTATTATGTCCATAGCCAACCTAGGCCTTAGCAGTCGCATACTTTTTCATCTTTTTTGAGTATCATTCAAAGGTTTGAGGTGGGTTTTTTTTCTTTGGAAGGTATCAACACCTTGTTGAAAAGTATTCTGTAACTTGCGTAAATATGACGAAAGATGGTATTGGCAATTAGATTTGTATTGACATGCTTTATTAGATATAATCACTATTGACATTTACAGTTCCTTAATAATCAAATTACATTGTATTATCAAAACAACTAATGTTCTCCCTCTCGGGCATATGTGATCTTAGCTGATTTTGGCTATTCTATTTAGGCATGTTTGGTTTTATTGCTTCCAAAGATTTTCAATTATTTGACTATCCAATCTTTTAACTTTGAGCGTACCGAATGAAGGTTATTCCAAAAGCGTTGGCCGCACACAATTTTAATGGGTCATACCTTTGCTGTGAGACTATTAATCCACGGGTATCATCTGCCCAGTAGTCAGAGTGTTTCGGCACTGACGTGGTTTTTATAAGATATATTTATTATTCAACTTTACATTTCATAAATATTGTAATTATTATTAAAACGAAGGTTCTCCTCCTCTTTAGACATAGATTATTTTAGTCCACTGTGGATCTCCAGTTTACACCCTTATGTTTTCTTGCTCTCAAATATTTTAAATTATTTGGTTTTCCAATCTTTTAACATTCAGCGTTCTTGATGGTTATTACAGAAAAGTGTTGTGGTCAATAAATTAAATGTTTACGGTTTTATCAGTCATGCAAAGTACCTAAAAACAATACAAACACAATAACTCGGACAACACTAACTCAATACTGGAAGTGGTTATAGATACACTGAAAGAGTCAACTTCTCTAGTTTTGTGAATAGCAAGCATTGTGTAGCGAGATATGAACACTGTTATTAGTGGATATACCTTAACACCTATAAATAACCACAACAATTTTGGTGAATATAAACTCTCTATACACAAGTTTAATACAACAAAATGTCATACGACCTATTTGATTAATGACCCAGACAGTACTACTAAGCGAATTCATAATGGACATATATTTTTATTGTCTAACAGTATTGATTGATTGACTGATTATTGCTTAATGTTCAGCAAGCAGTATTTCAGCTATATTCAGGACGAGAACAAGTTCAATATATACAAACTATATAGAACTGGGTGAAAGGGATGGGTGAACCTGTGTGTCTTTTGAAGCGGCTACAATCCGCCCATTTTTTGTTCGAGATCTATACAAAAGAGGTCTCCAGCGTGAAGGGACCATGGCACTCTACAAACACTGTTACCACCCGATGGACCACGGTCTGGATTTCTGTATTATAATCTGACAATCTCCATCATGAGTGCTCCCCCTATCCACCACCCGGGGGTGTACTGTGCGTGTGAGCTCTTGGAACCATCACAAGTATCCAGTTGTTAAATAGTAGATGCCTTGTAAATAGAACTCACTTTTAATCACTCTACAAATATTTTTTTAGCATTCTGTAGTTCTCTGCAGAGGAACACAAATATAAACTATATAGAGAAATAAAACTTTAATCTAAAAAATGATTTCGTTGAGAGTAATGTGTCAACATTTAGAGTCCCTTGACTTGTTATCATGAAGTTTTCATTGGTGCTATCTTGTATGTCTTTGATATATCATGCTGCAAATAAATAATAACTCTAATACAGTGTCATATTATATACACAGTGCAACGAGAAAATCCATACTACTTAAGTTACTTAAGATTTTTTTTCAGTTTGGAAGTGTTAAAATTATAAACTGTGGTTGTTGAACTAATTTTATTTTCAAATTGTAATATTCTAAGTGCAATAATAGTTGGCTATATTTACTCATGATAAGTAGTCTATCACTTGCACACCCTGATTACTTGAATGACCGCTTCTTGGAAACCCAAAGAAATTGCTTGAATGGTCGGTTACCTGAGAGATTGGTTGGAATTTATGTATAGCGCCATTACAACCATATTTCAGTTATATCATCATGGTAATAAAAATGTAGATATCAAATTTAGTGTGCACAACACGGTTCTGGTACACTCAAAATCAAAAAATTGGAAAGCCAAATAATTTAAATGGTAAGATTTGTTGCTTGTGAAGACCTGAATATTTGGAGAATACCACCAAATTTGAGTAAATCACTGACAAGCATAACACAAGGTTGTTTAGAGAACACCAATGCATTATTGGGAATCAAACTCAGTGGTGATAGGTACTGAGCATATGTACCTGTAGATGTAAATCCAATTATTATATCATCACGATAGAAGCCGTCCATTGCTTAACTAATATAAACAATTTGGCTTCAAAATACCGAAATTCGCCTGTATCTTTACTAGTAATTTCTACTTGTCTTAACTGTGTGAGAATGTGCTAAACCGTTTACTTACAGCAAATTTAATTTGATTTTCGTGATAAGGTATACCACCTAGTTTATCACAAAGTTCCATGTGGATTCTTTCTGGGTCACCAGGAATCAAAACAGGATCTTTGTCTACCTAAAGAACAGAAAACATGTTTGTGTCAATTTGTTGTCAGGTGTTACCCTTTAACTTAAAGATTCTCATTATAAGCTTTAAGAAAAGTTTAAAGATAACAAAGTGGAAATCAGAGGCCGTAAATTGAAGGACGGACATTACAAAAGAAAAAGGACAAACAATGTTCAATAAAACACTACACATAACTCAGGTGATGAACTCTGGTACTCTGGAAGGGTCAACAGTTCCTGCTCCACTAGTGGTACCCGTTGTGTTACTCCGGTTAACACCAATTTTACAATGTTTCAGTGATAACATAATGACAGATCTGTACTGATGGCAGAGACTGGAGTACTCAGAGAAAACAACATACCCTTCTTATATAAATTATAACAACTATTATCTACTCTTTATATCACATTTGTTCTCTTCTGCATTTCCTATTTTTTTATAAAAAAAAATATATGTATTGAATTCATGAACCATTGTTATAATTATGAAAAGAAAGCTTAAAAGGTGATGGTCAACACTTCCACCAATATCAACAAAACGAACAATGACCCCTCACCTGAACTCACCGACCGTAAAAAAAAAACACAAAAAAAACCTGACATATGTTTTTTAAACATTTTGTAAGGAACATTTCATGACTAATATCTACATAAACTAACATCTGTGACAATGTTGTAGAAATTTTCCATTAATAACGAAGTCGTAAAATCTAATGACAAAATAATGAAATGTAACAAAATTCAGAGCAAACTGAATTAAATTAGAAGTAACTTTTTCTCACAACAGGTCTTTCTAGCAAACATCTTATAAACAATTAATTTTATATCATAAAACTAGTATAACCCCACCCCTTTTTATTGAACCACATGTATTTTACCACGACAGGAAAGTGCACGGTCATGTATATGTGTATTAGGGTATCAATTTTCTCTCTGTTTCTACGATTATTATATTGGATTTTGAAATGTTCTGACAGTGTGTTAGTTTTTGTTTTTTATTTTATTATACACACTGGTGGTTGATTGCGGCATTCATCTATCAAGGTCTGCATTCTGTTAGTAAATCCTTCTTCAAACTGATTAGGGTCTATAGCTATAAAACATTGGCCCTGAAACAAAAGCAAAAGTCAATAAATATTATTAGAATACTTTTATATTTTGATAATCCAATATAATTTGATCGAGTGTAATTTTATTCACCTTTCCTAAAAAAACAATATTGTAGTCAAGTAATGAACATGCGTTATAATAAATGTTTTATTTCCAAATGTCTTATTATTATGTTGTTTAATACAAAAGATGTGCATATCAAGTAGCTTAAATTATAAAAAAAAGTTACTGCATAAAATATGTAGATGGAATGGGAACATGTAAAGTGACTGTTCATGGTATAATTGTCAATCTTCATATTACAATGATGGAATGGGAACATGTAAAGTGACTGTTCATGGTATAATTGTCAATCTTCATATTACAATGATGGAATGGGAACATGTAAAGTGACTGTTCATGGTATAATTGTCAATCTTCATATTACAATGATGGAATGGGAACATGTAAAGTGACTGTTCATGGTATAATTGTCAATCTCCATATTACAATGATGGAATGGGAACATGTAAAGTGACTGTTCATGGTATAATTGTCAATCTCCATATTACAATGATGGAATGGGAACATGTAAAGTGACTGTTCATGGTATAATCTTTATATTAAAATTAATACAGAACCATAGTATACATATGACAAAGGGACAAAGGGGTATTTTCATGTTTAATCTGAATTGTGTCATATTAATAAATATTTGAATATGTCAGTTGGAAATTAAGCGTGTTGGTCTAGTTCAATGTGGACAATATTAGCATCTCATCGAAATGTAACTTTTTCTCGCCATAATATACCTGAAAAATAGCTCTTTTGGTGTTAAAAAACAACCATTCGCTCACTTAAATAATTCATAGTATTCTATAGCATAAACTTAAAATTAGACCAAAATGTAACATTATCATATACAGATGTTTTCTACTTACAAGATTGGCAGGTCTTTCAAAATCTTTCCACTTTCTGATAAATGGTCCAAATTGTCCACCACTCATTATTCCACAGAATATTTCTACCATCATAGAGAGGCCATAACCTTTGTATCCACCTAAAAAATAAAATAGTGAGGCCATAACCTTTGTATCCACCTAATACATAAAATAGAGAGGCCATAACCTTTGTATCCACCTAAGACATAAAATAGAGAGACCATAACCTTTGTATCCACCTAAAACATACAATAGAGAGGCCATAACCTTTGTATCCACCTATAATATACAATAGAGAAACCATGACCTTTGTATCCACCTAAAACATACAATAGAGAGACCATAACCTTTGTATCCACCTAAAACATACAATAGAGAGGCCATAACCTTTGTATCCACCTAAAACAAATAACAGAGAAGCCATTACCTTTGTATCCACCTAAAACAAATAACAGAGAGGCCATAACCTTTGTATCCACCTAAAACATAAAATATAGAGGCCATAACCTCTGTATCCACCTAAAACATAAAATAGAGAGGCCATAACCTTTGTATCCACCTAAAACATAAAATAGAGAGACCATAACCTTTGTATCCACCTAAAACAGAGAGACCATAACCTTTGTATCCACCTAAGACAAATAATGGAAAGCCCATAACCTTTGTATCCACCTAAAACATAAAATAGAGAGGCCATAACCTTTGTATCCACCTAAAACATAAATTAGAGAGGCCATAACCTTTGTATCCACCTAAAACATAAAATAGAGAGGCCATAACCTTTGTATCCACCTAAAACATAAAATAGAGAGACCATAACCTTTGTATCCACCTAAAACATAAAATAGAGAGGCCATAGCCTTTGTATCCACCTAAAACATAAAATAGAGAGACCATAACCTTTGTATCTACCTAAGACATAAAATAGAGAGACCATAACCTTTGTATCCACCTAAAACATAAAATAGAGAGGCCATAACCTTTGTATCCACCTAAAACATAAAATAGAGAGGCCATAACCTTTGTATCCACCTAAAACATAAAATAGAGAGGCCATAACCTTTGTATCCACCTAAAACATAAAATAGAGAGACCATAACCTTTGTATCCACATCAAACAAATAACAGAGAGGCCATAGCCTTTGTATCCATCTAAGACATAAAATAGAGACCATAACCTTTGTATCTACCTAAAACTTAAACCAGAGACCATAACCTTTGTATCCACCTAAAACATAAAATGGAGAGGCCATAACCTTTGTATCCACCTAAAACATAAAATAGAGAGGCCATAACCTTTGTATCCACCTAAAACATAAAATAGAGAGACCATAACCTTTGTATCCACCTAAAACATAAAATAGAGAGGCCATAACCTTTGTATCCACCTAAAACATAAAATAGAGAGGCCATAGCCTTTGTATCCACATAAAACATAAAATAGAGAGACCATAACCTTTGTATCCACCTAAGACATAAAATAGAGAGACCATAACCTTTGTATCCACCTAAAACATAAAATAGAGAGGCCATAACCTTTGTATCCACCTAAAACATAAAATAGAGATGCCATAACCTTTGTATCCACCTAAAGCATAAAATAGAGAGGCCATAACCTTTATATCCACCTAAGACATGAAATAGAGAGGCCATAACCTTTGTATTCACCTAAAACATAAAATAGAGAGACCATAACCTTTGTATCCACCTAAAGCATAAAATAGAGAGGCCATAACCTTTGCATCCCCCTAAAACATAAAATAGAGAGACCATAACCTTTGTATCCACCTAAAACATAAAATATAGAGGCCATAACCTCTGTATCCACCTAAAACATAAAATAGAGAGGCCACAACCTTTGTATCCACCTAAAACATAAAATAGAGAGGCCATAACCTTTGTATCCACCTAAAACATAAAATAGAGAGACCATAACCTTTGTATCCACCTAAAACAGAGAGACCATAACCTTTGTATCCACCTAAGACAAATAATGGAAAGCCCATAACCTTTGTATCCACCTAAAACATAAAATAGAGATGCCATAACCTTTGTATCCACCTAAAACATAAATTAGAGAGGCCACAACCTTTGTATCCACCTAAAACATAAAATAGAGAGGCCATAACCTTTGTATCCACCTAAAACATAAAATAGAGAGGCCATAGCCTTTGTATCCACCTAAAACATAAAATAGAGAGACCATAACCTTTGTATCCACCTAAAACAGAGAGACCATAACCTTTGTATCCACCTAAAACATAAAATAGAGAGGCCATAACCTTTGTATCCACCTAAAACATAAAATAGAGAGGTCATAACCTTTGTATCCACCTAAAACATAAAATAGAGAGGCCATAACCTTTGTATCCACCTAAAACATAAAATAGAGAGACCATAACCTTTGTATCCACATCAAACAAATAACAGAGAGGCCATAGCCTTTGTATCCATCTAAGACATAAAATAGAGACCATAACCTTTGTATCTACCTAAAACTTAAACCAGAGACCATAACCTTTGTATCCACCTAAAACATAAAATGGAGAGGCCATAACCTTTGTATCCACCTAAAACATAAAATAGAGAGGCCATAACCTTTGTATCCACCTAAAACATAAAATAGAGAGACCATAACCTTTGTATCCACCTAAAACATAAAATAGAGAGGCCATAACCTTTGTATCCACCTAAAACATAAAATAGAGAGGCCATAGCCTTTGTATCCACATAAAACATAAAATAGAGAGACCATAACCTTTGTATCCACCTAAGACATAAAATAGAGAGACCATAACCTTTGTATCCACCTAAAACATAAAATAGAGAGGCCATAACCTTTGTATCCACCTAAAACATAAAATAGAGATGCCGTAACCTTTGTATCCACCTAAAGCATAAAATAGAGAGGCCATAACCTTTATATCCACCTAAGACATGAAATAGAGAGGCCATAACCTTTGTATCCACCTAAAACATAAAATAGAGAGACCATAACCTTTGTATCCACCTAAAGCATAAAATAGAGAGGCCATAACCTTTGCATCCCCCTAAAACATAAAATAGAGAGACCATAACCTTTGTATCCACCTAAAACATAAAATATAGAGGCCATAACCTCTGTATCCACCTAAAACATAAAATAGAGAGGCCACAACCTTTGTATCCACCTAAAACATAAAATAGAGAGGCCATAACCTTTGTATCCACCTAAAACATAAAATAGAGAGACCATAACCTTTGTATCCACCTAAAACAGAGAGACCATAACCTTTGTATCCACCTAAGACAAATAATGGAAAGCCCATAACCTTTGTATCCACCTAAAACATAAAATAGAGAGGCCATAACCTTTGTATCCACCTAAAACATAAATTAGAGAGGCCACAACCTTTGTATCCACCTAAAACATAAAATAGAGAGGCCATAACCTTTGTATCCACCTAAAACATAAAATAGAGAGACCATAACCTTTGTATCCACCTAAAACATAAAATAGAGAGGCCATAGCCTTTGTATCCACCTAAAACATAAAATAGAGAGACCATAACCTTTGTATCCACCAAAGACATAAAATAGAGAGACCATAACCTTTGTATCCACCTAAAACATAAAATAGAGAGGCCATAACCTTTGTATCCACCTAAAACATAAAATAGAGAGGCCATAACCTTTGTATCCACCTAAAACATAACATAGAGAGGCCATAGCCTTTGTATCCACCTAAAACATAAAATAGAGAGACCATAACCTTTGTATCCACATCAAACAAATAACAGAGAGGCCATAGCCTTTGTATCCACCTAAAACATAAAATAGAGAGGCCATAACCTTTGTATCCACCTAAAACATAAAATAGAGAGACCATAACCTTTGTATCCACCTAAAACATAAAATAGAGAGGCCATAACCTTTGTATCCACCTAAAACATAAAATAGAGAGGCCATAGCCTTTGTATCCACATAAAACATAAAATAGAGAGACCATAACCTTTGTATCCACCTAAGACATAAAATAGAGAGACCATAACCTTTGTATCCACCTAAAACATAAAATAGAGAGGCCATAACCTTTGTATCCACCTAAAACATAAAATAGAGATGCCATAACCTTTGTATCCACCTAAAGCATAAAATAGAGAGGCCATAACCTTTATATCCACCTAAGACATGAAATAGAGAGGCCATAACCTTTGTATCCACCTAAAACATAAAATAGAGAGACCATAACCTTTGTATCCACCTAAAGCATAAAATAGAGAGGCCATAACCTTTGCATCCCCCTAAAACATAAAATAGAGAGACCATAACCTTTGTATCCACCTAAAACATAAAATATAGAGGCCATAACCTCTGTATCCACCTAAAACATAAAATAGAGAGGCCACAACCTTTGTATCCACCTAAAACATAAAATAGAGAGGCCATAACCTTTGTATCCACCTAAAACATAAAATAGAGAGACCATAACCTTTGTATCCACCTAAAACAGAGAGACCATAACCTTTGTATCCACCTAAGACAAATAATGGAAAGCCCATAACCTTTGTATCCACCTAAAACATAAAATAGAGAGGCCATAACCTTTGTATCCAGCTAAAACATAAATTAGAGAGGCCACAACCTTTGTATCCACCTAAAACATAAAATAGAGAGGCCATAACCTTTGTATCCACCTAAAACATAAAATAGAGAGACCATAACCTTTGTATCCACCTAAAACATAAAATAGAGAGGCCATAGCCTTTGTATCCACCTAAAACATAAAATAGAGAGACCATAACCTTTGTATCCACCAAAGACATAAAATAGAGAGACCATAACCTTTGTATCCACCTAAAACATAAAATAGAGAGGCCATAACCTTTGTATCCACCTAAAACATAAAATAGAGAGGCCATAACCTTTGTATCCACCTAAAACATAACATAGAGAGGCCATAGCCTTTGTATCCACCTAAAACATAAAATAGAGAGACCATAACCTTTGTATCCACATCAAACAAATAACAGAGAGGCCATAGCCTTTGTATCCATCTAAGACATAAAATAGAGACCATAACCTTTGTATCTACCTAAAACTTAAACCAGAGACCATAACCTTTGTATCCACCTAAAACATAAAATGGAGAGGCCATAACCTTTGTATCCACCTAAAACATAAAATAGAGAGGCCATAACCTTTGTATCCACCTAAAACATAAAATAGAGAGACCATAACCTTTGTATCCACCTAAAACATAAAATAGAGAGACCATAACCTTTGTATCCACCTAAAACATAAAATAGAGAGGCCATAGCCTTTGTATCCACATAAAACATAAAATAGAGAGACCATAACCTTTGTATCCACCTAAGACATAAAATAGAGAGACCATAACCTTTGTATCCACCTAAAACATAAAATAGAGAGGCCATAACCTTTGTATCCACCTAAAACATAAAATAGAGATGCCATAACCTTTGTATCCACCTAAAGCATAAAATAGAGAGGCCATAACCTTTATATCCACCTAAGACATGAAATAGAGAGGCCATAACCTTTGTATCCACCTAAAACATAAAATAGAGAGACCATAACCTTTGTATCCACCTAAAGCATAAAATAGAGAGGCCATAACCTTTGCATCCCCCTAAAACATAAAATAGAGAGACCATAACCTTTGTATCCACCTAAGACATAAAATATAGAGGCCATAACCTCTGTATCCACCTAAAACATAAAATAGAGAGGCCACAATCTTTGTATCCACCTAAAACATAAAATAGAGAGGCCATAACCTTTGTATCCACCTAAAACATAAAATAGAGAGACCATAACCTTTGTATCCACCTAAAACAGAGAGACCATAACCTTTGTATCCACCTAAGACAAACAATGGAAAGCCCATAACCTTTGTATCCACCTAAAACATAAAATAGAGAGGCCATAACCTTTGTATCCACCTAAAACATAAATTAGAGAGGCCACAACCTTTGTATCCACCTAAAACATAAAATAGAGAGGCCATAGCCTTTGTATCCACCTAAAACATAAAATAGAGAGACCATAACCTTTGTATCCACCTAAGACATAAAATAGAGAGACCATAACCTTTGTATTCACCTAAAACATAAAATAGAGAGGCCATAGCCTTTGTATCCACCTAAAACATAAAATAGAGAGACCATAACCTTTGTATCCACCTAAGACATAAAATAGAGAGACCATAACCTTTGTATCCACCTAAAACATAAAATAGAGAGGCCATAACCTTTGTATCCACCTAAAACTTAAAATAGAGAGGCCATAACCTTTGTATCCACCTAAAACATAACATAGAGAGGCCATAGCCTTTGTATCCACCTAAAACATAAAATAGAGAGGCCATAACCTTTGTATCCACCTACGACATAAAATAGAGAGACCATAACCTTTGTATCCACATCAAACAAATAACAGAGAGGCCATAGCCTTTGTATCCATTTAAGACATAAAATAGAGACCATAACCTTTGTATCTACCTAAAACTTAAACCAGAGACCATAACCTTTGTATCCACCTAAAACATAAAATGGAGAGGCCATAACCTTTGTATCCACCTAAAACATAAAATAGAGAGGCCATAACCTTTGTATCCACCTAAAACATAAAATAGAGAGACCATAACCTTTGTATCCACCTAAAACATAAAATAGAGAGGCCATAACCTTTGTATCCACCTAAAACATAAAATAGAGAGGTCATAGCCTTTGTATCCACCTAAAACATAAAATAGAGAGACCATAACCTTTGTATCCACCTAAGACATAAAATAGAGAGACCATAACCTTTGTATCCACCTAAAACATAAAATAGAGAGGCCATAACCTTTGTATCCACCTAAAACATAAAATAGAGAGGCCATATCCTTTGTATCCACCTAAAACATAAATTATAGAGAGGCCACAACCTTTGTATCCACCTAAAACATAAATTAGAGAGGCCATAACCTTTGTATCCACCTAAAACATAAAATAGAGAGACCATAGCCTTTGTAACCACCTAAAACATACAATAGAGAGACCATAACCTTTGTATCCACCTAAAACATACAATAGAGAGGCCATAACCTTTGCATCCACCTAAAACAAATAACAGAGAAGCCATTACCTTTGTATCCACCTAAAACAAATAACAGAGAGGACATAACCTTTGTATCCACCTAAAACATAAAATATAGAGGCCATAACCTCTGTATCCACCTAAAACATAAAATAGAGAGGCCACAACCTATGTATCCACCTAAAACATAAAATAGAGAGGCTATAACCTTTGTATCCACCTAAAACATAAAATAGAGAGACCATAACCTTTGTATCCACCTAAAACAGAGAGACCATAACCTTTGTATCCACCTAAGACAAATAATGGAGAGCCCATAACCTTTGTATCCACCTAAGACATAAAATAGAGAGGCCATAACCTTTGTATCCACCTAAAACATAAATTAGAGAGGCCACAACCTTTGTATCCACCTAAAACATAAAATAGAGAGGCCATAACCTTTGTATCCACCTAAAACATAAAATAGAGAGACCATAACCTTTGTATCCACCTAAAACATAAAATAGAGAGACCATAACCTTTGTATCCACCTCAAACAAATAACAGAGAGGCCATAGCCTTTGTATCCATTTAAGACATAAAATAGAGACCATAACCTTGGTAT
Organism: Bathymodiolus brooksi; assembly: GCA_963680875.1. Classification (NCBI taxonomy): domain Eukaryota; kingdom Metazoa; phylum Mollusca; class Bivalvia; order Mytilida; family Modiolidae; genus Bathymodiolus; species Bathymodiolus brooksi. The sequence goes on from OY804587.1 coordinate 69,454,652, forward strand.
CTACCTAAAACTTAAACCAGAGACCATAACCTTTGTATCCACCTAAAACATAAAATAGAGAGGCCATAACCTTTGTATCCACCTAAAACATAAAATAGAGAGGCCATAACCTTTGTATCCACCTAAAACATAAAATAGAGACCATAACCTTTGTATCCACCTAAAACATAAAATAGAGAGGCCATAACCTTTGTATCCACCTAAAACATAAAATAGAGACCATAACCTTTGTATCCACCTAAGACATAAAATAGAGAGACCATAACCTTTGTATGCACCTAAAACATAAAATAGAGAGGCCATAGCCTTTGTATCCATCTAAAACATAAAATAGAGAGACCATAACCTTTGTATCCACCTAAGACATAAAATAGAGAGACCATAACCTTTGTATCCACCTAAAACATAAAATAGAGAGGCCATAACCTTTGTATCCACCTAAAACATAAAATAGAGAGGCCATAACCTTTGTATCCACCTAAAACATAAAATAGAGAGGTCATAACCTTTGTATCCACCTAAGACATAAAATAGAGCAGCCATAACCTTTGTATCCACCTAAAATAGAGAGACCATAACCTTTGTATCCACCTAAAGCATAAAATAGAGAGGCCATAACCTTTGCATCCACCTAAAACATAAAATAGAGAGACCATAACCTTTGTATCCACCTAAAACATAAAATAGAGAGGCCATAACCTTTGTATTCACCTAAAACATAAAATAGAGAGACCATAACCTTTGTATCCACCTAAAACATAAAATAGAGAGGCCATAACCTTTGTATCCACCTAAAACATAAAATAGAGAGGCCATAACCTTTGTATCCACCTAAAACATAAAATAGAGAGGCCATAACCTTTGTATCCACTTAAAACATAACATAGAGAGGCCATAGCCTTTGTATCCACCTAAAACATAAAATAGAGAGGCCATAACCTTTGTATCCACCTAAGATATAAAATAGAGAGATCATAACTTTTGTATCCACCTAAGACATAAAATAGAGAGACCATAACCTTTTTATCCACCTAAAACATAAAATAGAGAGACCATAACCTTTGTATCCACCTAAAACATAAAATAGAGAGACCATAATTTTTGTATCCACCTAAGACATAAAATAGAGAGACCATAACCTTTGTATCCACCTAAAACATAAAATAGAGAGACCATAACCTTTGTATCCACCTAAAACATAAAATAGAGAGATCATAACCTTTGTATCCACCTAAGACATAAAATAGAGAGACCATAACCTTTGTATCCACCTAAAACATAAAATAGAGAGACCATAACCTTTGTATCCACCTAAAACATAAAATAGAGAGACCATAACCTTTGTATCCACCTAAAACATAAAATAGAGAGACCATAACTTTTGTATCCACCTAAGACATAAAATAGAGAGACCATAACCTTTGTATCCACCTAAAACATAAAATAGAGAGATCATAACCTTTGTATCCACCTAAGACATCAAATAGAGAGACCATAACCTTTGTATCCACCTAAAACATAAAATAGAGAGGCCATAACCTTTGTATCCACCTAAAACATAAAATAGAGAGACCATAACTTTTGTATCCACCTGAAACATATAATAGAGAGACCATAGCCTTTGTATCCACCTAAACAAATAATAGAGAGACCATGACCTTTGTATCCACCTAAAACATAAAATAGAGAGACCATAACCTTTGTATCCACCTAAAACATACAATAGATAGGTCATAACCTTTGTATCCACCTAAAACATATCAACCACTAAAAGCCATGCATAAACTAGCTTGTTATCCCTTAGCTGGGGAAACGTAGCTCTAAATGGTCCTTATTTTTATTATTATTTTTATTGCGGACCATAGAAAAAAAGGGTTCATTTAGAGCTATGGTTCTGCAGCTATTTATCCCTTTAATGCCACACTCTCCCCATTATGACAGTTCCCTTTAAAATGGTCAATATGCTCTCTATAGACAATAACAATAATAGCTAGCTATAGGATCATATGGATGACATTTTTGTCAAAAAGTAATAGAAATTACATTAAACTCCCAATAAAATTAGAGATTTAATAGGTAAACAGTGAATATGACACTTCCTTATAAAATTGTCTGCCATTGTTTGTCTTGTCTTACTTTTTCTTTTGGTCATCCATAATATGAAAAGAAAGTGCATACAGCGATGATGATCAATTCCACCATTATCAACAAAGTTTAAACGGTCATCAATTCCACCAATGTCAACAAAATGAACAATCATCTCTCACCATGGCTCAATAAAATTACCACACCATATGAAAGTGGATATCCAGGTCCTGTATTTCTTCCCTTTTCTGTTGACCATTGCATTGCCTGTCCTTCCAATTACATCTTCTGATTACCCCCTTGGCATCTTCAAATTTGTCTATAGTCATATGAAAATCATGCATAGAGCGTGGTCTTTTTTGTGTTCAATGAGTTCAGTTAAGATGAGAGGTGATTGTTTGTTTTGTTGATATTGGTGGAATTGACTGACTATTGATGACTTTCTTTTCATAATGTGAGGAAATCGTGCAATTATCATATTATCATTTCATATGCAAATCACAAGACTAGAAAAAGTGACACATTTCTTATTTTATGATATTTGAATTTTGGTTGTAAATAATGTCAATATAAAACAAAGGGAAAGTCCCAATCTGGATAAACAATACAAAATCAGTGAAAGATATACAAATTAAGAAGAGCTCCATAAACCAACAGTGAGATCATGTGAATAAAAAGGATATGAATATACTGTTCCATGCACTGCGCACATCGTGTATATCTACAAGACAGCTATCAAATGTTATATTTACATTAATCTATACGATAATTTTGTCTACTCACTGCTTTCTTCTTTCCCTCCTAGAGGCATCAAGCCACAGAGATCTTTAAATTGCTTTGTTTCCTAGGAAAATATATAAATATAATCAATGTGCAAAATAAACTATCTACGATTAATTATTTGTAAACAACAGTCAGAGAAAACAGAAGAGGAAATCATGAATGGACAATCCAGAGACACTGGCAACATTGGGGACAAGACACAAATCAAAGACAAACAAAACAATTAAACACAACTCAGAAAATCAAAAACATTAACAACATGGACACCACCACAAAACAGTAGTAACCAAGGTGATCGCAAAGGGTAAACAGTTCTTGCTTCTTATAAGACACCCGCCATGTTACTCCTATATGTAAATAAATACAAATAACATAAATTAGTACAGCTGAAATACTGCTCACCTGACACAAAACAACGATCGATCAAAATATAAATGTGAGTATGCTTTGTTAACTTCAAGAGTTAGGGTTATGGTGTTTAACGTCACTTTCAACAATATTTCAGCTATATGGTGGCGGAAACCGGAGTAAGAGTACCCAGAGAAAACATCAACCTTATGAAAGTCACTGACAATCTTTATCACATAATGTTGTATCCAGTACACCTTGCCAGAGCGGGATTCGAACTCACAACGTTAGTGGTGATAGCCACTGATTGCATAGGTAGTTATAAATCCAACTACCATACGATTAAGACCACAACGGTCTCGTGTTAACTTCAAGGAAGTAAAGAATATGCAAAATGCCACAAACTAGTGCTAATCAAAAATCTTTGACAATTTATTTCTATTTTATTCAATATCAATATATTGAGCAATTTTACATTTTTTTATTATTAATTTTATCACAAAATCTCCAATACTGCTACAATACATTTTTTGCTATCTCTGACTAACCAACTGTTTTAATTATCCAGTAGAATTTGTCATACATATTTATATATTCTAAAACAAAAATAATAAAAGGAACTATCTAATGTGCATCTTGTTATACTGGATTAAAATTGTAATGAATTCATGTATTTCTTATTCAATAGGGGCACGTCACGATATATCTGAAATACTGCTAAAGCTTACGTTAAACACCATTCAATCAATCAATTAATATTCACTAGGGACCATGGCTGTGATCACATGGTAGTTTGATTTACATCTACCTATGCATTCAGTGTCTATCACCATTAAAATTGTGAGTTTGATTCCCTCACGATGTGAGGTGTACTCGATGCAAATGTATGTGATAGTTGGTCAGTGAATTTGCATCTGGTCTGTCATTTTCTACACGTTTTCTCCATAAAAAGCTGACCTCCAAGATAAAACTGAAATATATTGTTGAAAGTGGCTTTTTAAACTACCCATAACTCATCACCCTATTTCAATATCAATGTTAACATTAGAATGTATTTAAATTAAAGTGCTTTCTGGACAGAAATAATTGTATTGCCAAATTCTATGATGTGCTTAGTTTCTGCGGGTTTTTTTCATTTGAAATTAAATACGATATAAATTTGATTCGTTTTAGCAATCCTTTGAAACGTAATCTATTTAATTCTACAGTTCTACACTTAATGGACTTACATGACCACTAGCATCAACTGCCCACCCTGGTGGTAAAGATTCACCTTTTCTGTCTTGTAACTCTGCCTAGTATAGAATGAAAAATAACATAGAACTCTGCCTAGTATAGAATGAAAAATAACATAGAACTCTGCCTAGTATAGAATGAAAAATAACATAGAATTTAACATGTATAAGAAACTTGCTTCAATTAAGATAATTTATAAAAAGCAATTGTCTATGATTGATATCATCTAAATTGTATGATTTTTTAAATTGTTACCAGTGTTAAATGAAGATGAACAATCAAATTGGGGTTTCAACAGTGACTTTTAATCTGTAACCCAGATCAGTTTCTTGGCATGATACATGATTGATATTTGACCCCAGTCTGCACTACACAAACATGTAAGCTGTATTCATTTTATTCTCATTTTTAAGACGACATGCACAGTGGTATATGAATTCAATAAGCCACATATATTCTGATTATGAATATCACTGACTTAATAATGATTTTTTTTTATTTCTGAAAAGTCAAAAATCACAATGACAGCAATAAAGTCTTTCTAGATTCACAGAATACCAAATATGGTATTATATGCTTGCAAAATACTAAAATACCTTTGAGATTTCAGAGGATCAATGATTTGATAAACGAAAGCATATGTAAAATGTATATAAATTTCACTTTATTGTGTTTAAGTATGTTCAAGTTTTTATGCGCACACCCAAAAAGTGGCAGAATAGTCAACCAGTTGACGGTGGCCATTAAATGGAAAAAGAAGAAGAAGAATAAATGGGTATTTACAGCATTAAGATGTAAGAGCACAGACTTGTTGACTACGGGGTCAATATATAGTGTGTCACCTGGTACTTACTATAAAACAGAGTTCACATCTCAATTTCTTCTGGCTGTGATATCCCTGAATACTTACTCACTTGTCATTAACCCCTATCTCACTCATTCACTCCTAATAACTGATAGATTATTAGGACAATACATCTATATACTGAGGTATACCTTTCCTAAAGCAACAGCTGAAGTAGCCATATCTAAGACAAAACTATCTCCATTGTTTGCTGGAGCTGCCAGACTTATTGGATTAGTACCCAATGTTCTCTGAAAATAACAAAACACATTTACTATTTACAATAGCTAAAAGCATATACTACTTACAATAACAAAAGAGTCAAGATAGTTTTGGGTTTTTTTTCTTTATTTGTTTGAATGTGAAACATTTTTCTGAATGTTCAAACTTTTCATTTTCTTGAAAGCACACACATGACTTGACTTATTCCACTTCTTCCCATGGGGGACATAGGACAACCACAGCTTCTTTCCACCTCGTCCTGTCTTGGGCTTTCCTCTTTGCCTCTCCCCATGTTGTATTTATGGCCTGCAGCTCTGAGATAATACCTCTGTTGTCAATTCTTCTAATATATAAAATGTAATGCAATGACAACTGAAAAACATAAACTAAATATGATGTCTTGCTTGATGGGTTTTAATTTTATAGTCAGCTTAAATATTTTTGGGGATAATGAAGAACAAATTATAATATTCTACATACTCAAAAAATCTGTCCTTTCCTTGAAAATCTCATCCTGATGAAAGAACTCTGATAGATATCTATGTTTTATTATTCTTTCTGGGTTGGTTGTATAATATACGATTCCTTGGTTTTCCGGTTGTTAACTGATTTTGTCTGTTTATATACTTACGAGTTTTGACTTTCCCTTTGGAAGATTGTTCGGAGTTCGGTAATTTTGTTATTACCCTTATTAACAAGTGAATAATACTAGTGTTTCAATAATTTGATATACTCACCTTTGTTCCTCGAGTTGGAACCATTATAGGTGATGTGTTACAAAACGCCATTCCCTACATAAGAACGTGAAACATTATGAAAAGAAAGTTTACACAGTGATGCATGGTCAATAATTCCATCAATATCAACAAATGAAACAACCATATCACACCTCAAATCATTGAGCATAAATACAGACCACGACATATGATGTAGGAGATCCATGTCTTGGCTTGGTAATTAAGAACATGAAATATCATCCATTGTACTGACAGAGTAGTGTATAAAAGTTGTATCATTTAGAAGAACTACCTACTAGTATATGGAGTACTTGTTAGCGTGCTTGCCTCAATTGCCCCCAATCGTGGGTTCGATTCCCCATTGTTTTTGGACCTTCCTGTCACTTGAGATTTAGTGCCCTTGCTTTGGTGTACCCTGTTGTTTTATATATTTGTTTTTGTATCCGGATTGTCTATTTTAGTATTTATCCAAATATCCCATAGATTTTGGAATAGTGACAAGGTTTGGGGAAGCTCGTGTGGCCTTTAGGGAACGACCATTTAACTTGAAGGGGGGGGGGGTTATGTTTTTTTTCTAAAAAAATATTCTGATTCCCAATCTTGCTGAAAAAAATATTCTGATTTTGGTGGAGGAAAAAAAAATAATCTGATTCAGAGTTTTTGTCATATAACCTAATGTTAAATTCTGGAAAACAAATTCGCGCTTTGCGCGACAAATTAAATAAATATTCTAACTCTTGTGTTGTCAGAAAAAAAATTTCTGAACGAAACAAAAAACCATAACCCCCCCCCCCCCCCTTCAAGTTAAATGGTCGGTCCCTTAGCAATTGTTTTTTTTAATACCTTTGTAAATATTTGTGTTTTCGTATTATGATTGCCCTTTCACTACAAACTCTTGTCTGCCTTCGTTCCTTTCTATGTCGGTCCAAAACCGTCTTGTGTTATTACATTTATTTTGTATATAGTAAGTAAGCCAAACTACATCCCAATGTGTTTGCCAGTTTGGCTTACTCATACCTGTTAACCTCTGGGAACTGCTAGCAAACACATTGGGATGTAGTTTGGTCTAAAACATAATTTTTCAAAGACCAAATTTACCTTAAATTTGCCACTGAAGATACAAAAGATAAGCAAGCATTACTCTAGCAGTAAAATTCAACATTTGATATTCAGTCTACCCAACCCGATTTTCAGTTTTATTTAGAATCCAGACAACATATCATTCTGGACATATATAACATTCAAGCAATTTCACTTATCTGTACTTATTAATAAGTATATTTCATTGGTTCTGGGATTTCCCAACTAAATTTGTCAAAGGTTGACATAGAACCCATGACAAATAATGTTGCAGAAATTGTGAATTAAGTATACATAGTTCAAGTTTCATGTGAGGCAAAAACCATGACGTCATATATACATAGAAATTGTTTAGACCATTAAGAACAAACCATAAATCCCTGCTCCATTGCACGTAAGCTGTACCATCCAGCAATACCAAAATGATTAGACCCTAAAATGTAATGTGTGACTATATTGTAAAATTAAATAACAGAGTAAAATTATCTGGTAACTTCATTGACGTCAAAACCTGCTTCCACAATGTATACGACTCCCAATTTTACTGCCATCGATATACGGATCCCTGTCCTACTCTTCTTGTTGTTTACACATGTCCATCATAATGTCTTACAAATTATTATGCTAGATTCTATGAAGATTGCTGTAATTTACATTAGATTTCCTAACACTTGTCACAAGGTATATGCTATTGCGTTGGATATAAAGAATTTAGACAATATCTTGTCACTAAAGCTTACAGTAACATATAGGCGCACTATTTATAACTTTCAGAAAGAAAGAAATGAGACTATTGCCTTTCCACATAAATTCAAGACATAATTGAAAATATTTTAGATGAAGCATTCTTTTTACATAGGAAGGATAACAAGGTAAGAGAGAAGCAGCCATTAGTACTTACCTCTACATGATACAAAGCCTATCCCTGCTGTTTTAGCTTTTTGTATTGCAAGATCCATACAGAACCGAGCAACATATGGACCTAAAATGTATGTATATATATTGTCAGAAGAAACATTGGTGGCAGTGATTGTATGGTAGTTGGATTTACATCTACCTAAGCATTCAGTTTCTATCGCCACTAAAGTTCCGATCATGGCAATTTGTCTTCTGTGCAACCCTATGTAATACAAGATTGTCAATGACTTGCAGCGGGTTGCTGGTTTTCTCCAAGAATCCTGGTTCCTCCATCGATAAACCCTTCGCGAGCACCTGGGTTCATCCGCGGTGTTTGATGGGATCAGTGTTGCTCATCTTTTTAGCTTTCTGTGTTGTGTTGTGATTTTGTGTTTTGTTTGCCTTCTTCCTGTGTCTTGTGTGCCCAATGTTGCAAGAATCTCTGGATTGTCTATTCTTGATTGCCCCTTCAGTTTTTTCTAACGTTTATTTAACGACATGGCATATTGACGAAAGTAGAGTTTAACACGCATGTGTGTCAGAACGCAGCATTGTATGTAATATATTATCTGTTTAAAAGCAAATTGTCAACAAATTTGGCTTCTGTTGTTTTAAAAACATAAACATTTTACTAAGCTTATTGGCTGAAAATGCTATTACATGTATTACTAATTAGGTATATGACCTACATGGTTTGACCCAGATAAATACCCATTACATGTATAGTGTGTTGGTACAAGACTGTATCAGGTCAATCATGTTGTTTGCACCAGTATAGTGATGCGGTTAGTTTTAGTTCATGCCACAGTCAAGACCTGATACAAAGTCTTGTCCCAATACACTATATATATCATACGATCACGACGGTCTCCATAGTCGTCAGTATAACAAATTATATGTAGATGGAATATAAAATTTAAAAGTTTAATTCTAACATGACGTCCTTCTTTCGGTTTGTAGACAAACGAGTGATTTATCGATGGTATAATCTCATTCGCACATGCGCCGGTGAATGTGACTGACTTTTCCATTGGCAACATAAATTGTGTGCGACATTTTCCGCAAACGTAAATATAAATTACCGTCTTCCAATCAAAGTATACTACCATATTTGTACTCTTAGACATATCAGAATTATTTCTTATTTATACTTCAAAATCTTTGGCTTAATAAACACAGATAATGAAAAACATATATTACCTATCAGATTATTGCCTTCTACTAAAGCTAAACTTAGATTACCTATCAGAATATTGCCTTCTACCAAAGCTAATCTTAGATTACCTATCAGATTATTGCCTTATACTAAAGCTAAACTTAGATTACCTATCAGATTATTGCCTTCTACTAAAGCTAAACTTAGATTACCTATCAGATTATTGCCTTCTACCAAAGCTAAACTTCGTTTACCTATCAGATGATTGCCTTCTACTAAAGCTAAACTTAGATTACCTATCAGATTATTGCCTTCTACTAAAGCTAAGCTTAGATTACCTATCAGATTATTGCCTTCTACTATAGCTAAACTTAGATTACCTATCAGATTATTGCCTTCTACCAAAGCTAATCTTAGATTACCTATCAGATTATTGCCTTCTACTAAAGCTAAACTTAGATTACCTATCAGATTATTGCCTTCTACTAAAGCTAAACTTAGATTACCTATCAGATTATTGCCTTCTACCAAAGCTAAACTTCGTTTACCTATCAGATGATTGCCTTCTACTAAAGCTAAACCTAGATTACCTATCAGATTATTGCCTTCTACCAAAGCTAAACTTCGTTTACCTATCAGATTATTGCCTTCTACTAAAGCTAAACTTAGATTACCTATCAGATTATTGCCTTCTACTAAAGCTAATCTTAGATTACCTATCAGATTATTGCCTTCTACTATAGCTAAACTTAGATTACCTATCAGATTATTGTCTTCTACCAAAGCTAATCTTAGATTACCTATCAGATTATTGCCTTCTACTATAGCTAAACTTAGATTACCTATCAGATTATTGCCTTCTACTAAAGTTAATCTTAGATTACCTATCAGATTATTGCCTTCTACTAAAGCTGTTCCTGCAGATTCTTTAACTATGGTTGGTTCCTTATCTTCACATGACGTCATTCCTGTTTTTACCTCTGACATATACATATCTATGGAAACATAAATAAATATCAATTATTTTGATCAATGCATATATTTTGTGTTATCCTAAAAATTGGTTTGCTACAAGCCGACTTCCATTGTTTGTTATCTCTCTTTCAAAATATATTTGTAAAATTTTGCTTTATTACAAAACAAACGATCGCGACTATGTCGGGCTCAGCATGATACCATCGCAACAAGTTCTGTATCAGTTAGCATGAAAATGATTATTGTCCAGCAAAAGTCATCACTGAGTAGAATCTGCTTAAAAAGTGCAGGAATTAATTTCATAAGGAATTTAGTCAAATCAATCTGATTAAAATCAGATCCCTCACTTGCTTTCTTATACTGATATGTCGTGGCAGATTGAGGTTAAGAAAATGTATAAAGATTGAGATTGAGAAAATGTATAAAGATTGAGGTTAAGAAAATGTATAAAGATTGAGATTAAGAAAATGTATAAAGATTGAGATTAAGAAAGTGTATAAATTAATAAAATGTATAAAGATTGAAATTGAGAAAATGTATAAAGATTGAGATTGAGAAAATGTATAAAGATTGACATTAAGAAAGTATAAAAAGATTGAGATCAAGAAAGTGTATAAAGATTGAGATTGAAGAAATGTATAAAGATTGAGTTTAAGAAAATGTATAAAGATTGAGATTTAGAAAGTGTATAGAGATTGAGCTTAAGAAAATGTATAAAGATTGAGCTTAAGAAAGTGTAAAAAGATTGAGATCAAGAAAGTGTATAAAGATTGAGATTGAGAAAATGTATAAAGATTGAGTTTAAGAAAATGTATAAAGATTGAGATTTAGAAAGTGTATAGAGATTGAGCTTAAGAAAATGTATAAAGATTGAGATCAAGAAATTGTATAAAGATTGAGATTGAGAAAATGTATAAAGATTGAGTTTAAGAAAATGTATAAAGATTGAGATTTAGAAAGTGTATAGAGATTGAGCTTAAGAAAATGTATAAAGATTGAGCTTAAGAAAGTGTAAAAAGATTGAGATCAAGAAAGTGTATAAAGATTGAGATTGAGAAAATGTATAAAGATTGAGTTTAAGAAAATGTATAAAGATTGAGATTTAGAAAGTGTATAGAGATTGAGTTTAAGAAAATGTATAAAGATTGAGCTTAAGAAAGTGTATAGAGATTGAGATTTAGAAAGTGTATAAAGATTGAGTTTAAGAAAATGTATAAAGATTGAGTTTAAGAAAATGTATAAAGATTGAGATTTAGAAAGTGTATAAAGATTGAGTTTAAGAAAATGTATAAAGATTGAGTTTAAGAAAGTGTATAAAGAATAAGATTAAGAAAGTGTATAAATTAAGAAAATGTATACAGATTGAGATGAAGAAAAAGTATAAAGATTGAGAAAATGTATAAAGATTAAGATTAAGATAATGTTAAATAAGAGTAATAACAAAATTACCGAACTCCGAACAATCTTACAAAGGGAAAGTCAAAACTCATAAGTATATAAACAGACAAAATCAGTCAACAACCGGAAAACTGTGAAAACCGTAATGACCCTGACTTGGTACAGGCATTTCTAAAGTGGTCTCTTTTGTCATAGAATCTGGTAGAAAGACAACCACTGCATATCACATTTGATGTGTTGTCAAGAAAGGAGACAGATGAAGTTGTTGCTGTTATTTTTTTTCATCTTAACTTATTTTTGGGTATGACTAATAATAGCTATGAATCGTTTGCCTTTTTAATGACATTTCATGTTTGCATGGAATATATATAATACATTGAATATAACTACCTAAATGTGCTGCCAAAATCGTAATTTTTTGTTACCCGTAAAAACTATCAGATATGATTGATGCCTTAATAAAACGTGTTTCTGTAACTTATAAATGTTATGAAATCTACGCGCATCGGAGAAAATCGTGCAACTGCTCGTGTTTTGAGATCAATCAAGAGATGGACGCCATCTTATTAATTATCGGCATTGTTTACGGAGTTTGTCGAATCGTCATTAAATCAGTACAACAATGCACTTATTTCTTATTTTTTGTGAATCTGCTTTTAGTCGGTGTTAATTACGGACAAAGAACCATGCAAGTTTGCAGTTAATAAGCGACAAAATACAAATTATTCGTTTTTACCTGTCACTAGTAAGGTCAGTTGCATACGGAAAAAGCGAGGTCAAATTATTTGCTTGCAAGGAAATAACTAATCGATGGTAATTTTCGTTCTCAAAAGGCGAAAAGTGGTTCGATAAGCTGTTTAATGTGAAATATTTACCTTTATTTCATCATTTTAAAGCTATTTACCAATTTCCAAAACATATTTTTTTTGGTCAAAATCGTAGCTAATGCCCCTTTAATATAAAATTCATTTGTATGGGTCTTATAAATAGGCATGGTCGAGAACCTACAGCTGATCATGCTCGGATTGTATCACAACCCAGTGTGTTTTCCTTTGATCTTTAGTATTTTCTAAATGAAGATAACCATACAGGAGGTGGAGTCAAGATAGCTATTTTTGGGCAAAGCATGTTCTATTTAGTGTGCTTTAACTGTGACCTAATTTTGATAGAACACAGAAATAAACACATTGTAACTTTTTTTTTGACAATTGCCTTGAATTGGTACCCATTGTAATTTTTTGACCAAGTAGTACTAAGTGCAAGCTTTCTTAAATCTGACACTGGAAAACACTATAAAGGCAGAGGCGCTCGTGGCACGGACCACCCCCCTTTTTTTTTAACTTTCTGTTTACAAATTTATTTTCAATAAAATTTCTTTATTATTTCATCTCTTTTTCCTTATTTTAACTTGTTCGTGTCAATATTCATACAATCTTATGTTAACATCAAATTGCATGTGTCGACCCTATTAGTATCTGACTATTATAGGGTCGACACATGCAATTTGATGTTAGCATAAGATTGTAAGAATATTGAAACGAACAAGTTAAAATAAGGAAAAAGAGATGAAATAATAAAGAAATAAAGAAATTTGATTGAAAATAAGTTTGTAAACAGAAAGTTAGAAAAAGGGGGGTGGTCCGTGCCACGAGCGCCTGTGTATAAAACAAGCAAAAAGACTGACAAAATGATCCCCACGTGTTTGTTCATGCAGATGACATAAAAACACATGAACAATTCTTTAACTTCACTAGGCCTATTAACTAAGCAATTTTTTTTATTCAAACAAGACAAATTATCAGCTTTGCAATACAATAAGTGATCATATTTGAGTCACACCACGTTCAAAAAAAAATTGCCGCCTCGCACTTCAAAAATGCTGAAAAACCACCTCATATTATCCATTTTCTTTAAAAATAAAATGAAAAACTGTTCGCTCTCTTCTAAAATTTTGTAAAAATCAATAATTTTTTCAGAAAATGTTGTGTCATGTGTTTGCAGCATCAAACTTTTACCTTCGCCTCTAAAATTTTCAATTTCAATAAAAAAAAAAAATGAAATGTTCTCTGCCACCTGTGAAAGCATAAAATCCATATCATCGTTTAAAAGATCGTCCGTCATGTTCGCTGCCATTTAACGTTTTGACGTTAACCACGTGTTCTATTAAAAACTTTTTACCACGTCACTGACTGCTGGCGTACGTGACCAAGATCAGTCTTCACAAGTGCGACAGACGTCAATCACACATTTGCTTCCATTTGATTGGATATGATACAAAACATTTAGAATACTTTTAATTTCTTGTATGCACAGATAAACTGATCTCGGGCACGCCCTCGATCAGTTTATCAGCACATACACGAAATTAAAAGTACTTACAGGGGCGGATCCAGGATTTTAAGTTAGGGGGGGCGCCGAGCGGAGGGAGGCGCGAAAATTTTTGGGGTATTCCGTGTGAAAAATCACGATTTTACGCCACAAAACCATATTTTTCCAATTTTAGGGGGGGGGGGGGGGGGGGGGGGGGGCGCGAAATTTTTATTTTTGGGGTATTTCATGTGAAAAATCACGATTTTACGCCAAAAAAAATCATATTTTTTCCAATTTTCTCAACAAGCAGGTCCATATGATGTTCTAGCTTAATCCCATTAAACGTAACCCATTAAGATCAATCATATGTGTGTATTTCAATGTTATTATATAGATCAATTAAATAAATGATGAACCAACGTTTCTTGAAGATCAACTTTAAAATGAGAATTCGTTTTCAAGTAAATTTCAAATGTTCGTTACTGTCGCCGAGGTCATTTGCCATTATATAAATAGAGATGGATACAATGGAGTAAAATTTAACATTTGTCGTTTGATAAGAAATATCGAAATTTTAGGTTGTTTACATTTAGCATATACAAAACAAAATTGCAGTGAGAATGTTGTCGTCAATATTGAAATTTACGAAAAACGTCCGTTACCACCATCTTTAACTAAACATACAAGTCAATTGTTTTATACATTATCTTAGTTGTATCTATTTTCATGGCCTCTGATTATATGAAACGTTTTATTACACATCACATTATTTGCTAAAGATTTACATTATTCATATTACGCTCCGAATCTGAAATCCGAAGTTTTAAAGTAAATCGTAAAATCATCGTTACGTGTTGTTTACGGAAATGGAAGAATGGTACAGATTTATCATTTTAGCAAATTCATAAGTTAATGATCTTTATGAGAAATTACGTCATTCGTGTCTCTATTCTCGATTTGAACGCATAAAAAATTATGGAATGTATATTGAATAAATGTACGTGATTTAAATGTTCGTTACATTACGGAAAATTTATTTATGTTAAAATTAGGTCGAGTCATGGTGGCCATCTTGAATTTCGATCAGCAAACGATTCACAAGTTTAGTACAGGACCACCCAATGATCATTCCTGCAAAGCCACAATTCAATTGGCTTAGTGGTTTCTAACAAGAAGATTTTTAAAATTTCGACCAATCAGAACACATTATAGGCCCTGGCAGCCATGTTGGATTTCCGATCAGCACCAAAAACACAAATCTTGTATATGACCATCCAATGAACATTTCTGCCAAGTTTGGTTCAAATCTGTTTTGTGGTTTCAGAAAAAAAGATGAAAATGTGAAATTCCCATAGGGTCCAATGTTAAACTAAGTCGAGTCATGGCGGCCATCTTGAATTTCCGATTGGCAAACGATTCAAAAATTTAGTACAGGACCACCCAATGATCATTCCTGCAAAGTCACAATTCAATTGGCTTAGTGGTTTCTAACAAGAAGATTTTTTAAATTTCGACCAATCAGAACACATTATGGGCCCTGGCAGCCATGTTGGATATCCGATCAGCGCCAAAAACAAAAATCTTGTATATGACCATCCAATGAACATTTCTGCCAAGTTTGATTCAAATCTGTTTTGTGGTTTCAGAAACAAAGATGAAAATGTGAAATTCCCATAGGGTCCTATGTTAAACTAAGTCGAGTCATGGCGGCCATCTTGAATTTCCGATCGGCAAACGATTCACAAGTTTAGTACAGGACCACCCAATGATCATTCCTGCAAAGTCACAATTCAATTGGCTTAGTGGTTTCTAACAAGAAGATTTTTAAAATTTAGACCAATCAGAACAAATTATGGGCCCTGGCAGCCATGTTGGATTTCCGATCAGCGCCAAAAACATAAATCTTGTATATGACCATCCAATGAACATTTCTGCCAAGTTTGGTTCAAATCTGTTTTGTGGTTTCAGAAAAAAAGATGAAAATGTGAAATTCCCATAGGGTGCAATGTTAAACTAAGTCGAGTCATGGCGGCCATCTTGAATTTCCGATCGGCAAACGATTCACAATTTTAGTACAGGACCACCCAATGATCATTCCTGCAAAGTCACAATTCAATTGGCTTAGTGGTTTCTAACAAGAAGATTTTTAAAATTTCGACCAATCAGAACACATTATGGGCCCTGGCAGCCATGTTGGATTTCCGATCAGCGCCAAAAACAAAAATCTTGTATATGACCATCCAATGAACATTTCTGCCAAGTTTGGTTCAAATCTGTTTTGTGGTTTCAGAAAAAAAGATGAAAATGTGAAATTCCCATAGGGTGCAATGTTAAACTAAGTCGAGTCATGGCGGCCATCTTGAATTTCCGATCGGCAAACGATTCACAAATTTAGTACAGGACCACCCAATGATCATTCCTGCAAAGTCACAATTCAATTGACTTAGTGGTTTCTGACAAGAAGATTTTTAAAATTTCAGCCAATGAGAACACATTATGGGCCCTGGCAGCCATGTTGGATTTCAAATCAGCACCAAAAACATCTGGTAGAGGACCATCCAGTGAACATTTCTGGCAAGTTTGGCTGATTTCTGTTCAGCGGTTTCAGAGAAGAAGATTTAAATGTGAAAAGCTAACGGACGGACGGACGGACGACGGACGCTTACCCATGACAAAAGCTCAAATGGCCTATGGCCAGGTGAGCTAATAAAAAGTAAAGGGACTACTAAAAATAGAAAGTTCCGATGTGTTTACATGTCCAATGGATTAATTTCTAAGATAATCTGACGTACTAATTTTCTTTTTGGTTGCTTGTTTTGTTTTCTGTATTTTTTGTGAATTGTGGGGATAATATTAAAGTATACTTTAGTATAGTAACACATGAAATTCCACTGAGGGTTAGAGAAAAAAACACGTCGGACTCAATGCACAATCAGGTCGGCAGTAAATCACCTCCAAAATTTATTTAACGTCAAAACTGTTTCATAAAAATTGTTCAAGTTTTACTCCCGTAGCAAAACAAATACGATAACCAACTTTATTTTGGATGAGATTAAAAGGTCGATTTCTATTTCTGTCTATTACGGATGAAAACGGTCAATAAAAAATGGCCGCTGACGTGAAATCGACCTTAAAATTATTTTTTGATTGCAGATTTCATACTCTCCACACTCGGGTACCAACACAAAAATTAAATGAGATATGTGTTTATGTATATTAAACATCATATTAAAATATGCCGTTGGTACCTGCTTGTGGTTATACTGAAAATTGACATTAAATACACATTTCTTGTTAGATTTCATATATTTTCACGAAACGATAGACTTTTCATTGACTAGTGTGACATCATCGCACGTGCACATATGGAAAATTGTTACCAAAATAGTAGTTGGGGTAAAGATCCTATAAAATCAAGAAACAACGAAAGCTATATGTTTCATTTATAATTTGTCTATTTTTAGGCCAATTTCTGCCCTTATCATACCTACTCCTTTGTGCCAAGCAGACAATGCGAAGAGGTAATGAAGGAGATAGAAGAACATGTACTAAAGACAGTGAAGGGAACAATGAAAATTCATTGCGTTGTTGGTTTAGGGAATTCTAAAATAAAAGTCAAAGACGTCAGCTGTTACTGTAATACATGTTTATCTGGCGTTACATGCGAAAGTGAATGGAAAGATGAGATCACCCAATCCGTAGTAAGGAATGAAATAGTTAATAATAACGATGATAGAATGAATGATCAGATATATAGGACAGTTGAAACCGTAGATGAAAATCTCGACACAGAAGATGTACCATCTGTTTTCTTGGAGGGAGACTTCGTTGCAGCGGTCTATGAAAACAGATGGTACATCGGAAGAGTAGTTGAATTAGACAACTTAGAATGTGAAATTTCATTCATGGCAAAAAGTAAAAATCTCTTTAAATGGCTGAATTCTCCAGATGAGGTTTGGATTAGGATAGATGCAATATTATGTAAAATTTCAGAGCCGATGGCAACTGGCAGATCACAGAGAATGTTTCGAATCCAGGCAAAATATTCGTTACGTTTTTTAAAACCAAATTTATTAATTTCAATTGCAATATATATCGAAATTCTTCAGCCTAGTTCAATTAGTTATTCCAGTATATTTATTTATCACTAAATAATGCCAAAAATTGATATGCTTATGTAAAATTAAACAAATGTCACTCTCTCCACAAATACCCTCAACTTCTTTAAAATTGTGAAAATCATTTTAGCAACACTGAATTGGCATTAATTTTAAATATTAAAACAATTTGGAATAAGAAAATTATAAATAAGTATAGTCTAATCAGGTTCATTAACTTTTCTATCGGTAGAATTTGAATTTCCCATGAACTTTGATTCCATGTCGTACACAAAATGTCCGTTACTTTTTAAGGACATTATAATATGCTTTATAAAACAAAATAAACACTAGAATGCATACGTTTTTTGTTCTTTGTTTTCAAAATGATTAAATAAAGTGAAATTAAGTTAAAATTTACTATGTACGCTTAATCTGTCATTCAATAGTTAAAGTGAACTGAATGCATTGTCAATGAAATGGAAAATAAATATTAAAACAATTGGTACACCTATTATAAAGATTATTGTTGAACTAAAATGTTTTCTGAGTAAATGATAAATGTAGTATTTTTCATTTCTTTACATCAAGGAGATTTGAAGAAAATCAACTGTTTATATTTAATGAATGATTTTAATATTTGTTATCCTTCTGAAAGTACATGTTATCAAAGTAACGGTTTTTATTGTCACAAAAAAATATTAAATGTGTTCTATGTTCAACTACTCATATCTTTTAAACCAACGAAGTGTTGCATAAAATGTTTTCCACATCGAAAAGGGATATACTCAAGATAAAAATGAAACACAGTTTGCTAATAAATTACAACATTGATTATTTTATTATAGCTGAGTATAGATGGCCCTGGTTATTGAGAAAGGGTGTTTATTTAAAAATATGGTAATACAATAAAACAAATATTATTCTTGTCTTTTGTTGTCAATGATATACATTAGTTATTTTGTTGTTGTAGTAAAATAAGTGCTTTTTTAGTCTTAATAAAAACGTAGATGTAAAATTTAGTGCGCACGAAGCGTTTCGTAAATTAGCCAAGATAATTATTCTTTAAATGTGGTAATATTATATAATATATTGCTATTGGCAAGTAGTGAGTCTGACCAGCGACATGGGTTCGCGGCTCGATCATCCCCAAAACGTATATCAAGGACGGTCCTTGTGTATATTAATTAGTTTCTATGCACCTATCCATGGACGGTCGGATATTTCACCGGTCAGGTTTGTCATATTATAGCTGTACAGGATTTCCTCTCCTAGAAAGTCTTGTAATAACAATATACACATGTTGATGCAAACTTACTGAAAGTGAAAATAGGAAAACCAATAGGAAAAGTTTGAAGATACCAAAGGGGTAATTATCAGAAGACTTAAATAGAAGAAGAACAGACAACACAATAGCCAAAAGAAAAAGGATAAAGGACAAAAAATGATCTATAAAACACTACACAGAAAACTAAAGATTGGGCTGAACGAACCCACAAAAAACGGGAGTGAACTCAAATACTCCGGAAATGTAAGCAGTTACTGCTTACTCAATCCATTAAAATCTGATACCACATGTTATAACCTTTATTATTATATTTCATGTAAATTTCCTGTCTTCTCATTGGTTAAGGAGCGTGTTCCAATTTAGTCTATCACATGGCAGAGGGTGATAATTTAGTCTATCACATGGCAGAGGATGATAATTTAGTCTATCACATGGCATTATCACATGGCATAGCTGACAAAATGGCTCACTTTTCATTTAAGAACACCCATCTGTATAAAACATACACCAAAATGGCAGAAAAATATTAACAAATACAAAAAATGTATGTAATCATATTTATTACACATCATCGATATCACAGTTTAACACATTAACAGCAATTGAAATTCAGGGCATCAAAATCATAAAAAAGAATTAAACCAGGAGGAAAGAACATTGAGTATAATAAAACAAATAACACATAGCTGAGAGGGTGGTAGAGCAGATTGTTACCCCTATAAATTTCTTTGCCAGCTTCGCCTCGGTTGACAATGAATTTCTCGGGGTAACATTCTGCTCTACCACCCTCTCAGCTATGTGTTATTTATATAATGTTCTCTCGTGGGTTTGCTTCACGATGTAACTGATCATGATCATGATCAAGTGCACGCTGATATTTTTTTCAGTGGCGTTTTTCATTGGTTAATATAAAGTTCCCTTGGACTCAAGATATCGGATGTGAATGGACTATAGGGAACTTAACCTATGACTAAATTGTGTAAGTGTTACACAACAATAAAACATAAATCTTCTTTGTCTTATATAAAGTTACTTCTTGGTTTGGTTAATGATGTTTAACGCCACTTTCAACAATATTTCAGTTATATATCGAGGAGACCAGTTTTATTGGTGAAGGAAACCGGAGTATCCGGAGAAAACCATCGACCTGTCACAAACTACTGACAAACTTTATCACATAATGTTGTATCGAGTACACCTCGCCATGAACAGGGTTCGAACTCACAACTTTATTGGCGATAGGCACTGATTGCACAGGTCGTTGTAAATCAAACTATCATACGATCAAAGGTCACGTCGACCCCAGTTACATTTTCTAAAAAAAAAAGTTAAAATATAAAAATGATAAAAACATGTTGTAGAATTATAAGATACACACTACAGACTATAGCAATAAAATAAATCAGGTATGAATGGCGTAATAAATTAGCATTTGCAATTGGCTGTATGGGACAATTCGTGAATTATTAAATGCTGGTCAAATGTAACTATTTTAAAGCGAAACAAGTAAATAATCCGTCATGGGCATACATGTTTGACAATAAATAACCTAACAACCTCCATAATTTGATACGTTCATCCGGCCTTCAAGAGCAATTTTGCAAGGCGGAACAAAACTGCTTTGGGGCCCCGGGGACAGACTAGGACTTTGAGGATTTGAGGTCCAATAAAACCACTGGTAAACTTTAATAAATGCTAAGTGAATTTTACATAATTATTTTTTTAAACAAACTAAAAATAGAAGAAAAAAAGAAAAGAAAAAAAAGTAAAGATCAAAGTAAAACGTCTATGGCTAAGGTTATTGGGCCCTTCAGATATTCATAGGCCCCTTCTTGGATCTCCGGGACCCGGACAGATGTACCGGCAGACCCCCCCCCCCCCCCCTCTTCTCTCTCTCATAGGCCCTGTAATTTCCATCCCTCCAAATTAAATGGTCGATCCCTCGACAATTATCCGTTAAATATTATACGAGTACAAAAATGGATATGTTGTTGTACAATGAACATCATGCATAGCATTATACACCTGTGCACAGGTAAATATCATCACGCCATTGTGTACTTCCGGTATCTTCTGGTGAATCAAGTATAAAAATAAAAATATATTTTGAAGCGTTGTCCATGTCTAAGTCATTTGCAGTCTGACTTTCAAAGTAGGCCCTTTTAACTTGTTTAATAATCGCATATACCTGGTACAGACATTCGGGAAAATGATATAGCCCCCCCTTTCTTGTATTTTCACTTAAAATGAGTTATTTCATCGCCAAATGTCACAAAAACGCTGATTGTAGGTCCACATTATTTGAGAGTAAACCATTGCGAAGGGAGTCCTTACATTTTTTTTCTGAATACAAAAAGAGGGAGGGTCCTTTTTCAAGTGACTGTATGTGATACCAATTCATAATATATTCATGGCGACTGCTTTTGAACACCGATAATAGTTTAATGCATATGCTACTAACGTCCTCAAATATTTATACAGAGCTTGCAATATTTTAGTTCATATTTTAACTTCGACTTTAAAAGCAAGCCGGCTTGATTCTTGCACAAAATAATAAAATTAATATGCAACCGGCATTTGTATCGTGAATATGTGGAATATAGTTAGTTACCTAATCGATTAAGTCCGTGACTATAATGTCCTCTGTAATCTGCAGATACCAATAAATCTGCCAATACAGATCCACGATCAGGTTTCAGTCCAACCGCCTCCATGGACCTGACCACAAAACTGTGGAGTTCATCTTTCAATACAACTGCTTCTTTATCTCCCGACATTTTAGATCTTATGTATCAATTAAAAGTTAATTCATAATCACGAATAAGTATCCCGTGTACTGTGACAACTTTATTCCGTTATCTAACTACTAACTAATGATAAAAATCGTTGTTTGCTATCAAGTTGAAATGAGTTAACGCCCCTTTTTAAATTGTCAATACAGGTGTAAGACTGGTTCGTTATATTTTATATTGCTTATGTCCATCCGCATAAAATAACATTATGGAACCAGTCTAATACAGATAAAAGAAGCTGTTCTTCATATATTTTTTTAGTGAGAT
Organism: Bathymodiolus brooksi; assembly: GCA_963680875.1. Classification (NCBI taxonomy): domain Eukaryota; kingdom Metazoa; phylum Mollusca; class Bivalvia; order Mytilida; family Modiolidae; genus Bathymodiolus; species Bathymodiolus brooksi. The sequence goes on from OY804587.1 coordinate 69,477,167, forward strand.
AAGGGTAGAATTAATGTGTTTCTGGAATATCTTCCAATCCAAATAAAAAATGAAAGACTGTCTTTGTAAGACAATTTGTGCATGCTTCCAATCCGGAATAGGCCTTAGTTATAATCCGACTCAAAATTTATATGCTCCACATAAACTTCCGTTTTCAGTCGTGGTCTTGGGCTCTGTTTATTAATGTTATACACTTTTGTAGTTTGTGCTGGACAGCAGTTTACAACTCATTGTTATAAAGTAATGTTGATTTAGCTTTTGCTACCAATGATGATTAAATATGGAGGTCATGAGCAAGATTGTGGAAAATAAGTAATGAATGGATCCGAATGAATCCGGGTCGTGTCGCCCCGATTACCTGTTCGCCCCACTTAATTATAATAGATGAAGTCTTTTTCGACAATTTTTTGGTAGTTATTTATTTATAGTTGTATGCAAAAAAATAATAATTCATTCATTTTGGTCTACTTGTCTTTTGTCAAAGATCTCAAGCGAAACTGTTCTTGCAAAATTTACAAAAAACCACACAAGAACAGTAAACAGTTTTTTTTTGTACCAATGCAAAGTGCATGAAATGACTAAGATGCTGTGCAAGTGCGTAAATAACCTTTTTTTTTAATGAATTACGCATCAAATGCTAAAATAGTATAAATTTAATCAGATGTCAAGCAAAGAGTGAAGCAATACATAATATTAAACACGTCAAGAAAGCATGTTAATTATGAGGAAGACAAAAATAAAGTACCCATGAACAAGCCTTACAACATCCAAAATACGAATATTTGCAATGATATTTTCCATATTTCATTTTTTAAAGCACTATTATTATTAATAAATGAGGGCGAAACGACCCGGTACCATCCGAATGCTGTCGACGGGATAGCAAAAAATGGTAACAAGTCCCTGTGTCCCCAGCCTCTCAAATTTTTAGCCGAATAGTGGAAATTGGCTAAAAAAAAAACAAAAAAAACATCAGTCATTGCACAACTACACTCTACAGTAACCAATGAAGATGAACAGTTTGCTTAAAATATCAATGAACAGTTTGCTTAAAATATCAAATAAATATAACATGCATGAAAATTTTTTAAATCCTACAACAAAACAAGATATAGCTCCACGACATTAGCACAAGCGCCACTAGTCCGACATTCCTCTGCCGTCCGACGGCTTTTTTTTCGACTAGCTGGGCAATCTCGGACTAAAGCGCCACATGTCGAGTCACAACTTTGTCGTCGACAGGGATCAATTGTACTTGGCGACAACAATACTCGTATATAATTTATATACGAGTAGCCTCACCGGACGCAATTACGAACAATTTCGATGATATTTACATTTGATAATAAATTTGACCAAACTGATGAAGCTGATTACATGTTCATATTTCAGATTAAACACCAATATTCCTTTTGAATCATAGCCCATATATTATTCAATACATTGTTACAGGTTTTAAACAAATTTTCATGACCACGTTTTAGTCACTCTGTGACCTAGATCAGGACACAATTTTGAACGACATAATAATAACCTTTCTAGTGTAAATTATTTGATGACAACTGTTAAAATTGAAAGAGCATTCATTCATTTACGTTCACATATCCATTTGTATATAATACACATGACATAAAAACCTTTCCTTTATTCACACCATAAATGTGTGCCAGTTTGCATTCAAAATTCCTTGGACTCTTCAATAAATAAGGTACATCACGGATTTTGACATTTTGGGATAGATCAAGGTAAGGAAAATGTATTATATTGACTGTTTTTGTTTTAATTTCACTGTGTTCTACATATGCATAGAATCAGGAGATCAGATTCTTTCCGATTACAGGCATAAGATAACAAGATATGCGTACCTCAATGAATTTTAGCGATAGATTCCAAGTGCAATTGTCGATCGTTTTCTGTTTACAGATATGAAAACCCGTCGTCTGCAACATTCAACAACTGCGCATGAATAATTTACCAAAACACGAGTAATTTAGTGAGGTATCTATTTATAAAGGCATTTTTTTTAATTCATGTTTTGAAGGAACAATTAGGGCACATCAATTTTATTTTGTTCGTAATTGTGTCCGTTCGTAATTGCGTCCGTTGAGGCTATTGTAAAAAAAAAATTTTAAAAGTTTTGTGAGAAGAGATAATTACATTTATGTGCATTTCTGTGCTAAAATATAAAATTTTATAATAAATAAGCAATTTTGTTGACTGAAATTTAAAAAAAGAAAAAAAAGATAAATTTATTAATGTAAATGACAGCTTGAGTTGGCTTTAATTTGTTATGGCTTCATAGTTGACAGCTTGGGGTGTGTTCAAACAAAGTTGTGACAGATGTATGTAATTAATTACCTTAAAATTAAAATGTATTGAATTAGTTGAAATTTATTTTTATCAACTTGAGATTTTAATTTTATTCACAAAAATATTTTTCTCTTGAATCAATGAATAAAATCACTTTTGCATATTATTAAAATTACAATTAAAAAAAAAGACTTTTATTAAACTTGATGTTCTCCATTTATACCAGTCTTTATTGATACATGCTTGCAATACTAATTAGATCCAACACAATCATTACAATACTGGTACATAATTTATATACGAGTATTGTGGACAATTGTTGTCGCCAAGTACAATTGATCCCCCTCGACTACTCTAAAAACCACAAGGGAGGAATCACAAATGTCAAATTTTCATACAACACTTTTTAAAAAATGATTCAACCCACCATTTCTTTAGAAATGTCTGTACCAAGTCAGGGTCATTACGGTTTTCACAGTTTTCCGGTTGTTGACTGATTTTGTTTGTTTATATACTTATGAGTTTTAACTTTCCCTTTGTAAGATTGTTCGGAGTTCGGTAATTTTGTTATTACCCTTATTATCTGTATATTGGTGTCTTGACCTGATTCACCATAATATTGGTACCCCTTTGAAGGATTCCATGACATCTCGTTGTATCAACCAAGCTACATGTAGCTTGGTATGGAGTAAAGTCAAAGAAGGGCGATCTTTTGGTCATGTAATCATTGCAGAATAATATATAATCAGTGGTAATGATTGATTGCAAAAGACAGAACAAAAGAATTTTAATTAGTTTATTTGACAATTAATTATGATTAAAATTTTTTTTTTATTTATATTGCTCAATATAAAGATATCAACATTAAAATAAAAACTAAAAAATGTCCAATTTTATTTATTATAGATAATAAATATTTCCATGGTCCGAGTTTGCACACCTATTTTAAATCTCCTAATATTAGTGGTCGGAGTTTGTTATGGTCCGAGTTGTCCAGTTACCCTTTGAAGCATAATAAATATATTTTTGATATTCCGATTCCTTTTTGTCATCATCTTTACCTATCTGCAACTTTAAAGCAATGCTTCACAGAATCTGCAGTAATCGAAATCGGCTTCTATTCAAAATTTTGACCAATCCTTCAGAAATTTTAATTGAATGATTCTTATTTCAGAATAAACATGATAAAGGTTCAGAATGCAGGTTTTCATTGCTTGTTTTTGTAAGATATACTTGGTTTAGCTACTAGAGATCTAATTTTAAAAGAGGAGGACTGGAATCCCATTATACCAGGCCACATTTTTATGCCACCTAGTCTTTATTTAAAACCAGGACCTAAATCCCATTATACCAGGCCACATTTTTATGCCACTTAGTCTTTATTTAAAACCAGGACCTAAATCCCATTATACCAGGCCACATTTTTATGCCACTTAGTCTTTATTTAAAACCAGGACCTAAATCCCATTATACCAGGCCACATTTGTATGCCACTTAGTCTTTATTTAAAACCAGGACCTAAATCCCATTATACCAGGCCACATTTTTATGCCACTTAGTCTTTATTTAAAACCAGGACCTAAATCCCATTATACCAGGCCACATTTGTATGCCACTTAGTCTTTATTTAAAACCAGGACCTAAATCCCATTATACCAGGCCACATTTTTATGCCACTTAGTCTTTATTTAAAACCAGGACCTAAATCCCATTATACCAGGCCACATTTGTATGCCACTTAGTCTTTATTTAAAACCAGGACCTAAATCCCATTATACCAGGCCACATTTTTATGCCACTTAGTCTTTATTTAAAACCAGGACCTAAATCCCATTATACCAGGCCACATTTGTATGCCACTTAGTCTTTATTTAAAACCAGGACCTAAATCCCATTA